>CADDXX010000033.1:1549974-1724661 GCA_902810485.1 Alauda arvensis
AGCAGAGGACAGCCAAATGAAAATGATTGTTGGCTAAAAAAGTTGGAGTCCATTTCTTACTCCATAAAACTGACTTATGAAAAGGCTATGACAGAAAGTTATTTCATTGACAGATAAATCTGTTCCCTAGGTCAGTGTGTGTGACTGGTGGGAGCTGTGTGCTGGATGGGATAAAGGACAGGGTCAGTTAGGGACCTGCCCAGAGGAGAAAGTCATGTGGAGACACTTAGGCTCTTTCAGATGGGCACAATATGGGTGMACATGACTGGTGGGTTTACCCTGAGGATGAAAGTCCTTGAATATAAAGCTGTACTGAAGAGCTTGGCAGTGACTGTGAAAGACATACCTTTGCAGTCTTCACTCTGAGTCCCCAGAACTCTACTTTGGTGTATATTTACCAGCATTTT
Source organism: Alauda arvensis (assembly GCA_902810485.1). NCBI lineage: Eukaryota > Metazoa > Chordata > Aves > Passeriformes > Alaudidae > Alauda > Alauda arvensis. The sequence continues at coordinate 1,550,382 of CADDXX010000033.1, forward strand.
TTTGCTAATCAGAACAGTGGAGCTGAACCCTGTTTTGGGGGTGATGGTGGGGGGAAATAGAGAAGAGCCTGCACAAGGCTATGTAGGATGGATTATTTTAATACCGATCCTTTTCAGGACCATTTTTATTTATTCCCTCCCCTACTAAAAAGGTTTACTAAAGTACTTTTTCTTTTCATAGCAGTCTTCTGTGGTGGAGAAGTGAGAGAAAAACAAAAATGCTCAATCTGCAGTAAGCTGTTCTATACTATGGTTTCCATCAAGGATTTCAAAATGCAGTGTTTAGCTGCTGCTGAGGTGTTAAATTGAGACAAAAAATGCATATGCAGTAATTTGGGCATTCTTTCCTTAGGAAATTTTTCAATAGCAAGAAAGAAGGTGCTTGTTAATTCAGAAAATGTTGCTTACTAATTAGAGTCTGTCATTTCAGATGTTTTGCACATTGGTTGTGACAAAGTGCCCTGTCACTTTGTAGTCAGGCTTTGTAAGAGAGCCTGACCCAGCCTGGAGTGGCTCTCTCTCTTCAGCACTGGAGTGGCTCATTCCACTTGCCATGGGCCTCTTGCCATGGCCCTTGCACCACGGCATTCACTTGTGTGGAAGGCCTCATTTGAGCAACTCCAGTCAAAGGTTAAAAACCCATGAAGAAGGCCRGTCTTTTTAACTGCTCAGCTCCTTAACCACGATGTGCTCCATGCCCTCAAGGACTCCAGTCTTGTGCTTGCAGTTGGACATCTGCCAAGAGCTCTCCATTGACACCATAGGTTTATAGTTATAATAAAAAGGACATGTGTGTACCAATAACATGTTATGTATCTGAGTTAAAGGTGGATGTTGAGGGCAGCATTTTCAGTAGTTTGCTCTCTTGAAGCTACCAGTGAAGTATCTAGGTGAATATAAGGCTTTTTCAAGCATGCAGTTGACCTTTTGAAAGAGTGGAGCTTTTGCTTCAGACTTACACAGTTGTTGGAGTTATGTAATAATGAAATAAAAATTAATTGAATAGCTGATATATACTTTTGCATAGCTTTAGGAAAAAAACCCACAGGATGCAGTGTCTGGAGCCAAAACCTCACCATGTGTGCTCATGCTAATCTTGATATTCATACCAAATGATGCAGGGGGTGCACCAATCAGTTTGCTGGGTGGTTTTTAAAGGGGGAGAAGATGGGGCCTAGATGTGTGAGGAGCAGTCTTGTCAGTCTTGATTAGTTCTGAGTCATTGATATTTTTCCTAGAGATGAATAACAAAGATTTCATTTTGCCTTTGTGGTTATAACTGTGGTTATAAGCAGTTATCATCTGCAGTTCTTAGTTTTTGTTTGGGTGTCTTAAGTGCCTTGGATTGTGGGCATGAGACAATTAACAATCAGTGTGTGAGATAGAAAAGAAATTGCAATATGTTCTTTTAAATTAAAGCCTTTGCAAAATAAAAAAAAAAAAAAAGGAAAAACAGATACACAATAAATTTCAAGAGTTATAGGTTTTGATTTAAAGCCAAAGTGTCAGTTTATTAATTTTCCTGAAATCTTTGACAGAACAGTAAACTTTTGCTTGTTGTGCTTTTTTGCCTCTATAAGCTGCCATTTTTTTAGCTTCCTTTTTTCCAAGATTACCCAAAGTGRTTTGGAGGATTCACTCCTATATAGCTAAAGCTTATGCTGCTGAAATGATTATTCTTATTATTGAAAAATTATTATTCTTATTTTTGATYGGTTTTATTTTTTGTTTTGAACATAGACAGTTAACACAGCATAGTGGTTTGGGGATATGCAAGTTGTCACCAATGTTTTTTTTTAAGTTTTAAAACATAAGAGCATCTTTTAGATTACAAAAAATAGTCATTAAATGGAAACTGTTTATTTGGCTACAAGCCCTGAGTGTGCAGGAGACATGTTAGTAAGTCACTGACATATGGATGTGATCGCTGTTTCTTTGACCAGATTTGGTTTCTGCAGAGTGCGTGAGAAGGGAAGATAAATTTTGCCCTAGTAATACTGTAGTGACTCATAAATAAATGGTTACCCTTTGGTGCTTACAGTTTTCATTAAAGCGGCCTGAGCTTTGTTATTGACACCATAGGTTGCCTATTCAGGGAAATGCAGTAAAATTTATCAGTGTGCTTTCTACACCTAATAAATCATCCAAACAGGGAACCATATGGCAGATAAGACCTTGAAAATGTGGCTTCAGCATGTGAAGAGTCAAGTTGCTGAAATCTTGAATGATTACAGCTCGTGCATTTTCCCCTGGAATATCTTATAGTTATTTTACATGCCATTTTCTTGTTCATCCTATTGCCTTTTTGTCTCTCTCTCTCTCTCTCTTCCCCCTCTTCTTTTTCAGCAGTACTGTGATTTCAGAAAAAAGTCGAAAGCAGATAAGACATTTTTATAATGCCTTGCTGGTAGGAGGAAGAGGGGCAGGGAGGAGCAGAGACTGATGGGAAAGGATGATATATGTGGCGGCTGTGTCCCAACTCTCCTCTAGCCCATTGTCATTAATCATGGCTATTAGTTTTTTCAGAGCTGCCTTGTCTGCACAGTGCCTCAGAAAAGCCATTGTTTTTTCATACCACAGTCCAGGGAAAGCAGCGGGGGGTGTGTGGGGGTATGGATGGGACCTTCTATAGTACTCTTTTCTCCTGTCTGCCTGAACCCTTTTTTTTCTCTCTCTCTTTCTCCTTTTTTTTAATTCTTTTTTTTTTCTTTTTTTGTTTTTCTTTTCCCCCTTCTTTCTTGAAGGGGGGAAAAAAAAACCTCAGCTGGCTGTACCTGTGTGTAGGCATTTATCTGGTGACATAAACATTGGTCAGACATTTGTAATGCATATTCACTGACTGCTAGCTTTGGCATGCACTGTGCCATCCTTAGGCGATTTTTTTGAAAAAAGAGAARGACTTTTACTTGGACACCTTCTAATCAGAGGGCACTGGTAAGATGTGAAGACTTCTCTATCATACATTTTAACAGAGGCGTTTTAAAATCACAGTGTTCTTTCTCCCTCAATTAAAAAGACAGTTTTTGTCTAAAGTTGGTACAGTTCTGCAGCTGCTATGTCCTTGACTGCTTCTTGGGAAGATAGAAATGAAAATCTTCCCTTAAAAGTGCCCTTCTAATAAAAAACAAGCAAGCAGAGAAAAAACTCCAAACTTTCATAGTGGCAGAMAGATTAAAATGTAGTCAATCAAGCATCTGTCTAGAGTATGCTTTCAAAACATTATAATGGAGTTTGTTGTTCTAAAAACCTTCACAAATATGTACTGTGTAAAATACATAAACAGCATGACTGATAATAGCATTTATACATTCACGGATTGGCAGCCAAGGCTCAGCAAGGATTTGTRTTTTGAAACCTCAGGCATGTTATTGTAATGACAAAGGAAAACTTGCAAAGGTACAAATTTCAGTTACGTTTTGTTACAGAGGAAAATAGTATATTGGAAAATTGCTAAATTTTAGCTTTTAGAACATTTACAATATGCACATAGGTGCATGATCTAATTGCACTTCTGCAGATTAAAAGGAACAAAATGTTAAAGCAAGTGGTCTTCCTGTTTACAGTTTCTACTCTATAATAAAGCAGTAAAGGCTTGAAAGTTTTAGATTTCACAAACAGGGGTGGCTAGAGAGAAAGGTACTAATTTTTTAAAGTATTCAATATTATWAACATGTATCTTTTTGAATCAAATGACATATGTTGAACCTTATGATTATAACAGTCCAAGTGGTTTGATGTCACTGGARTTAAGACACATCTTCAGGAAATGGATAAAAAAAATGTTGTGAGTTTTTCCATCACTGTTTCAGAGAGCTTTAGTATCTGAAACATTAAACCAAGGACTTCTAATCTGCAGGTGAAGATGAAAATCCTGTTACAGGATGGCCAGAAAACCATTCTTGCAATCATAATGCATCTCTGATGAAAAACYTTGTTCTTTTTGCAAAATTGTTTTTATTGTCAACAAGATCCTTGGATTTTTAGGGCARCTGTGCTTCTGGTAGACCTGCTCTGTAGCAAACTTGGGTACAGTTGTTTGTGCACCTTCTGCTGTACATAAGTGATTTGATTTCTCTTTTCTTTCCCTTCCTGTGTTGCTAATATCACTGTGATAATATATTTCTGCAGGAAGTCCAAATAACTTAGTTTTCTCYATCTGCATGTGAATACAGAAGGGGAAGTTGGGATCTTGAGCAGCTTTTCACATAGTTTGAGCCTTGTAAAGCTGTTAATATTGTACACTAGGAATATAGTCTCTAGGGAGATTGGTTTTAAAACGTGGTTTCTGTGGTTGCTTAGTTATGCTAAGCTAATATGGGGTGATTAAAATTCCTCCTCAGGAAAAAACCCAACTTTTTCCACTATGCTTTAAGAAATCCTATCACTATTGGTGTGGGCTGGTGGTTACCAAGCCCTTGAATTAATAAAAAAAAAAGTAAATTATTTTACTTGAGAAGAGAGAAGATTGACTATTACTTTAGTTGTTATTAGTRGAAATTTTGCTAAGTTGAAGTTTCCACTGAAAGTGCTAGGTTGTGGGTAGGATCACTCTGTGTGCCTTCACTGGAGCCAAAAAATGGGCATACAAAGGCATTCTCCATGGCTAGATGGCCTCTCGTTTCTGATCTATTTTCTGTGTTTTGTTTTATTTTTATTTGTCTAGTAAACAAATGTGTGTTTTGTTTGAGATTGTAGTCAGTATCAATATGGGATTTTGAGAAAAGATWTGGAATGCTACACTTTGTACTAAGGTGCATGTGTCAGTAGCCTATCCGTATGTGAAAGAGGGTTTGGTGACTGAGGTGACCTGATGGATCAAAATTTGCACTTTTGACATAAGACTTTGTGTTTCCTTCCTGTAAATGTGGTGTAGAGTGAGTAGGCAGTTGCAAAATTTCCAGTATGCTTTTTTTTTTCAGATTTGTACGAGTGATTTCCTCTCAGTTTTTTGCATGCTCAACTATTATAACTTGTCAAGATGGGACTTCGGTTTTCCTGTAGGTAACTGTGGGCTGAAAGTTGTTTTAATATTCCTGGGAGAACTTTTGCTTACATGCCTCTAAAACATAAATCCACTGACTGTATTGCAAGTATCTATAGTATAAATTGCTATATCCCCTGTATTGCATAGTGTTTGCCCCCAAACTTTGTTCTTGAGTGCTGTGATGCACTTTGAAATCTTCATCATGTTCTGTTACTTTTTCTCTCCAAGCCTTGCTTATTTTTTTCTGCCTTTTTTCCCCCCCTTTCTGTTGTCTTCTCCAGACTCTTGTCTCTACCTTCCCATATCATAARGAGATTACCCCAGACACAACAGTATGTACTCTATGCTCTTCATCTTTCCTGGAGTTAATCTTCTCATTCTCAACATCAGGAAGGAAAAATCCCTGAAACATGACTATTACCAGATTTGCTTCTATCCTTGTGACTATCAGTGAACATATGTCATCTGGCACAAAAGATATATTCTTTTGAATTCCCAGGCTGGTTTATCAGGGATTTTTAGAGAGAAAACTGTGTTTATATGTCCCTAATTCCTTATTTTGRCATTGGCCCTCCACCTTCTTAACACCTGGGCACAGGTATGCTGTATAGTGTTCTGAACAGGTGTGTTCAGGAAGAACAATTGAAAATATATTTTGGACTATCGTGAAATATCAATGAAGATGGGTGGGGGAAAAAGAACCAAATATTTTTTTCTCTTTATAGACAAATTTTTTTATGTCTGTGTGATGAAAGTAGTGCATATGCATGGCAGTGCAAGATACAGTAATGAAAATAATGTGAAAAAAAATAGCTGAATCTGTAATTTGTTTTAATGCATTTGCTTTAATATATTCACCTATTTAATTACATTGTAATCACTGAGTAAGGAAGTATGTTCTGYGAGGAAAAAACATCAGTAAAAATGATTTCTGCGTAGTACTTCGCAAAAAAAAAGCGACTAAACATCCACCTTGCTTGTGGATTATCATTCTATTGGCTTAATTAATATTTTCCCCCAAAAACTTTAGTGAGAAATTATTATTTGAAATACTAATAATAAACCAAAAAAAGATTAAATCAAGGAAAAAATAAGCCTAAAAAAGATTTTGCTGGATGTACCTGAGAAACTGAAAGGCTGAAACAGCATAAATAAGTAATGRTATTCTGTGGTATGTATACACAGCATCGTGTGCAGCCTTTTCTGCAACTTTTATTTTCTGCAAAGTCATATGTTTTTAGCTGTGATTGTGGCCTGTGCCAAATGGTTCACCTTGTCTTGYGTAATGAGTATAAACAACTGGTCACTGCACTGACCAATGAAACTAATAAAGATGTATGGCACTGTGCTTGCTTAGGGAGTCACACACACACTCTTAAACTGTATGTGACATTTATACCAAAGTAACATGGTTCCAAACTCTCTCACTCTTTGCTTACAAATTCTGAAGAAGAACAAACTATTTGACTGATGGTTTGCTAAATTTAATATGCTTAGCAAGTGAAATTATTGCCTACTCTAATGCTGTGTAATTATTAAGATACACTGCTTTTAAAAATACCAAGTGAATAATATTGATTTAGTGAACTGCTATTTAGAAAAATGCCAGCAAAGGAGGAATATTTTATTTTAGCTGCCTTAGAGCTGTAATGGGTCTGTACTGAGATATGCATGTGGAAATAAATTATGCACAAGGTAAACTATTTCGTTATACAGTACCCATAATATTAATTAAGCTGTAATTTTACCAACAAAGCTTTAATTTAACAAATAAACAGGAATCATCTGTACTGTTCTTTGAAATATACAACTTTGGGGCTGTAATAAAACATTCAGGAGCACCTGCAATTAATTTTAAAGCAAATAGTGGGACTAGCAACTTTAAAGGGTAATTGTAATTTATAATTTATTTATTTGACTTATGCTGGATATAATTACAGTTATAATGCATTATTATTTTCATTCAAATGTTAGATCTATCTAGTTTACATTTAAAGTGGGCAGATTGGGGTAATAATAGCGTATATATTTTCTACTCCTCACAACAACATGAAAGTAATAGATACAGATGGATCATTGTCATCCAGAGCAGTTCCAAAGACACTTTAGCTTACATTAAAATAGATGTGTGTATTGTCTCTTGATCAACACATTTATACTGTGTTCAAAAGTTCTGTGAATGCCACATTTGTACAGTAAATCTCCTCAAGTATTGGTATGACTGGATGGTATTTGTATTGGAGTATCATGTCTGACGATTTTGCTGGAAGTGCTRAAAGTGGCTGATTGTGGCTGTGCTGTTTGCTGTTTTTTTAAAGAAAATTTTCAAGACCATTACACTTTTCAAATTCTATTTATGATTTTTATTTGTATTTCTGTGTGGAGAAACAGAACTGAGAGAAATACTGGTGCAGAAAAAAGGAAGCAATTATATGGGCCTGTTGTGTTTGTGGCTAAGAGAATGCTGAAGTGGCAGATTTGCAAATTTGTACGCGAGGAAAGCTTAGTGTTCATCTTTATCAGCCAAAGYGGTTTCTTGTTAGCTGAGCAGCAAGCTAGAAAGCGACCGATTTTGACAACATAATTTACATCTTTGTATAAAACTATTGCTGGCAGCCGAACTAATTTGCTCTGGATTAGGTTGTTTGTCTCTGCTGCTGACTAACCATGCAATCTATCAGGGACCGTTTTCAAATATCACTTTTCAACTGTGCCCTTGAGAGGAGGAATTGATCGGGAATATACAGAGTAAAATTACTCCAATAACTTTATAGAAAAAACAATTACTGAATCATACAGATGTGAATAATTCTGAAGAGCTGAAATAAATGTAATGAGTTTAGCTCTGTGCCTATCTTAAACGTGCTCATGCCCCATGTATTAACATAAACCAGTGTTTTGTTTGTTTATTTTCCTGTTACTCTGAACACTAAGAAAGGTTYGTGGTGCACTATAGAYRCTGAACTGTACTAACCTTCTGAAATACAGTCTTGAGTTGTGTTTGTGAGAAGATCTTTTCTTTCAACTATGCTTTGGAGTTCCTTCCCCCAGAACGCATAGGGAACATTCTCTGTTGTGTGAGTGTAGAATAGCTTTGCCAATTTTTCCAATGGAGTTGTTAGTTTGGGTTTGATGGCATATAATGGAAAGAAGTGCCACCAACWCAAACCCATGTATAATTTATCATGTCTTCTACATACAAACATGCCGTCAGTTTTGTAACAGGGAAAAAATACTATGATTTTGGTTTTTCATTATGAATGTGGCAGTGTTCTCTTCTTCTCCTCTAAGACTGTGGGTAATAGAACAATGTAAAGGAGGAAAACCTGGTTTTGCARCTGATAACCAATCCTTAGTTGTTTATAAGATGCTCTAGATTAGCTAGCAAACAAAAAAACCATTAAGCACCTATTATTTTAAAGCAGTGGGTACATTTTTCATCACATTTCTCTGATGAATTTTCACTTGTGCATCCTGCTGGAGGTAATTAATTGCTTTCAGTTCAGAGGAGTAATAATGCAATAAATTATGCTGGTATTTCTTGTCAGGGAAGAATCATATTGCTGCTTCCTTACTAAAGCAGGACTAATAATGTAGCTGGAGCCACAGACTCAGAAAGTACCTATACCATTAAAATTTATGTAAGGAATCAGAAGACTAACTACTCCCTAGAATTACATTAAAAATCTGATTCTTCTGTGTAGAAGTGGCCTCTTGTGATGACAGCGCAAGAAATGGGAGACTGATGCTGTGTCTTTATATATAATTCTTTTTTTTTTGACCTTGGGCTTGTTACTTAACCTGCCTATGCTTCAGTTCCCTAGCTATGAAACAAGGATGATGGTACTGGCTTTCACATTGACCTTGGAGCTTTACTAAATTAACATTAAAGTTGCTTGATAGTGTAAGGAACAGGAATCCAGGTCAATTTATTATTTCATGGTTATCGATGAGTACATCTCTGACATTATTTCTTTGGATTGCAGTACTCCAAAGAGAATTATTTTAGGTAACRTTGTCATATCAAAATAGTTACTCATAATGAAACATAAGTTAAATAATACTGTTGTTCTGAGTTATGTTTTAGTTGAGAAAGAATGTAGAAATGTGTTRCTGCCTAGGGGAAGGATGCTCCAGGTGATAGTTAATGCATAGCTGGTGTGCAGAGTGGCCAATGCTTTGYGGTAATAATACCTTGTTATCATTAAAGTAGCTTTTAGCCAGTGGTTTCCAGGYTGGCATCTGAGTGGACAGGTAATATGTAGCATTGAGTGATGTTACAGCATCACTCATGTCCTGGCTCTCCAGAAAGCAGTGTGGACATGACAGATGATCATGCTTGGCAATAATTCCCATTCTGAAGTTCCAAACAACTGTAAGGTTGGTAAGCTAAGCAGTCACAAAAAATAGTAAACTTGCATCTCTGTAAATGTAACCCAGAGTAATTAAAAAACCCCAATCCCCCAACCTTTTGAATATTTGTTTCTTATTGGAAATCTTCCATTTAACCAAAACTGTCATTCTGACTTTGTAGCCACTGTTGCAAACACCTATATGGSTAACTAAGTGCTCTCCCTCTCTCATTTAAGGAAGAGTGTAAATAATAGAAAGATTGCWTTACTGCATGCTTCTGTACCAAGGATGGAGACTGTGTAATGGACATATCACCCAGGAGACTGTAACATGGGCATGCATGCCTTGCCATCCTTCCTGTTCAGTAGGTGCTGGAAAAAGATCAAAAGGGGACATTTAGTCACGGTTAATTCGGGTATTTGTTAACAGCAGATAAAAACTTTGGAACCCTTCTGTCAGAATCTGGAATGGARTTTAATGTAGTAGGCATGGTGAAGCAAAAAACTTTTATTTCTCCCTTTACACTTCACCTCTCTACCTTCCCTCATCTAACCTTTCTTCACCATCCTYACTCTCTGGGTTCTTATTGAAGTCACTCTGGTTCCCACCTCCACGTCAGCTTAGTTTCTATTGCCTCCTGGCTTTCTCTTCATTGGTTTACGAATAAATAATTTCTTGGTGTCTTTTTTTGATTAACCCTGTTCTCATTACTGGTTCCTTACTCTAGCTTTCTGAAAGGTCACTGCTTTGTCTGAGCAGGGGAAGCAGAGTTTTGTCATTAGGGAAGAATGAGCTTGGCAAGTTAATTGTGAATGTTCTTCAGATTTCAAGAGAGTATAGACGAGTCTTCATTGATTTCTTCTAARGTCTTTGATGTGATGAGACTTTAACAAGGATAGGAAGCATGCCATTGATATTTAGTGAAGTTTTAGAAAACACCCATGAATACTGAAGAAATTCAATGTCTCCATTTAAAATTACTTGCACAAATTTTAGGAGTTCARAAGTAATGCTTTAAACTCTGATAGTTGTACATGCTGGTGGATGTTCTCTTTCTGAGCTGTCCTTTCAGGCATTCTGCTCTCTGTTTTACAGACTCATCATCACAGCATATGGTGGTTGGGCATTGGAACATTTTAAAGTATATTGATTCAGTTTTAGATAATAAAACAAAGTTGGATACTTTCCTATGTCATTCTAAGTAGATTGCAAATATAAATTTTTAAGTTGGAAGTCACTATATGAGTGAAAACTTACAAGCAACCTAGACCAGAGGTGCTGAGAAGTTATTACCATGTTTGGCCTCAGCTCTGCCAGTACTTCACTGTCAGCCAAAGTGTGCTCGATTTGTTCCAGTTYGGGGCCTTTTATTTGCCAAGAATTTCAGATAAGCTGAATTATTATTGGAAGAATGGTAGTCTTATAATGCAACCTGAATGATAGGAAGAGTTCTGGCATTTCATTATGTCTTTTGACCTAAGCAGGGTTTCAGCTTGACCTTCTAGTCTTCAGAGCTTTTGTACTGAAACTCTTTCACTTGTCTTGGATCTGCTGTTGTGTGCAGAAGTGAGAGCAGGTTGAATGGGGTACTTAGGGGTTGAACAGCACAGCTCTGTGGTCCTTCAAGGTTTTTTGTTTGCCTGTCGTTTTTGGATTTGGTTTTTGTGGGGGCTTTTTTGTGGTTTAGTGTTTTTTTTTTTGTTGTTGTTTTGTTTATTGTGTGCTTTTCTCCAGTTTGTTTCATTTCTCTTTGGGTTTTTTTGGGTGGGGGCAGAGTTATTAACTGAGTGGGACATTATTAATAAATCCCCCCTAACTTTCTACATATGGTAGCTGCACTGTGTGTACTCTGTTTCTTCAATGCAAAATTAAATACCTGTTTTTTCCATMAAGCTATTTCTTACTGGTTTTAACTTGCAATGGGAACTTGTAAGAGTAAYGCCTTCAGAACTAGAAATGTAAGTTTTCATCTTGTGTGGAGAATACATTTCCTATGCCAGTATTCTGTGAGAAAGAAGTCTTGAATGAAGTTAGTCCAGAGAAAAACCTTTCCCCCTTTTTCTGCAGTGAAAGTGGGAGAAGAAAACAATTGCAGGGAGATTCTTATAGTAGGTGTTGGCAATATACTGTGTTTTCCTTCATTTTTCTGTCTTTCTGACTGTTAATGAAAATGAATTCTTTTTTAAATGAAACACAGAGTTTTGGGGAAGATATTCCCCATGTTTGCCAACATTTTTCCCCTCTAGGCTACAGTGGCACAACTTTACTCTTATTGCAGACCAGTCTTCAGATGAATTGTGTGTAGAAATCCTTCCCCCCTGCCCTTTTTCATCCTTATCTTTGGCTCCCTAGCAATGGTTGCAGTTCAGAGCTCTTCTGCTTTGCCAGATTTCCCTACCCCAGTTACTGAAAAGAAGTCTTTCAGATCCTTGGGTCTCAGCCTAACAATTGTAGTGCCTAGCATCAGCCTGTCTGGTGACAAACTGTTCCCTCCTTGAGCTGCTACATGGCACTAGACAGCGGATGGCAATAAAATATTTGTCACAGAAGTGCTATCACCTGACTGTCTCTGTTTTAGGATTGATGGCATTTTTATAGGTAGAAAAGACTTTGCCCAGCTGTTCCAGTTCTTTGTATGKTGCAAAGCTTTCCCCTTTTAATAATTCTTTACTTTTGAGATGATAATAACTACACTTGCAGAGTGGTGACAAGGTGYGAATTTTGAARAAGTTGTTTGCTTCCATTCCCCATCAGACATAAAGCCAGCAAATATTTAAATCCCCAGCTTTTCTGGGGGTTTTGCAGATATAGAAGTGCTTTTGGGAATGCCTTGTTAAGGTCTTATTGAAACCAGATAGTTTTGAAAACCCAGATAATCAGCAGATGAAATACTCTAATTACATTGCATAAAAATGGCCATTGCCCAGAGTGTCCCCAAAGGAGCACTGCTAGATCGTTTCCTCTTTTTCCTGGCTGTAGCACACYCTTCCACCTGATCAAGGTTATCAGACAGTTTGATTGGTGTGTGATGGACTTCTGATTCAGTGTTGTTGAACAGGAGAAGAAAAAAGGGTTGGTGAGCAGTTCTTTAGGCTTGTGAGTGCTCTCCACATATGTACTTTGGATATTTACTGCCTAAAGTACATGTTTTGAGACAGGGTGCAAAAAAGTGATTCATCACAGGGTGCCATATTCTGTTTTTGCAGTAYAGACAGTGCAAAACAGAGAACTTTTTCCAGTTAGATTTGAAAGTTAGTCATCTGGCCAACTACAGGATTCTCTTGTATATCAGCCAGAGTTGACTCCTCTGTGAAGAGCATTAACTCACCTGTTTTCAGTTCAGAGGTCTAAATTTTCTTCTGGCTACAAGCAAGGCTTCTTTGTAGTCATAAAATGAGTCAGGAAAGATTGTAGAGATGAGACTTCAGTTTTACCCTTATCTGTGACAGAATGTGGCTGCCCTCACTTTATTGATTGATGCCAGACAATTTAGCAAACCTASTTTTTTCACTTACYTAGAYATTRAGTTAGTTCATGTAGTRATAGGAATCTTGCAAGTTATGTTTTTCTAATAATTTTMATAGAATTTTAACTTTTTGCCTGTATGAATTGTTTTTTCATTMGTGATTAATAGTTTTGATCAACCAGATCTGAGTTACCTTACTCTGTAAATAGTTGGTTACCTTTCTGGTCCAGTGTCTTAGCACCCTAGGAACGTTACTTTATCCTCTAAGTCCTRCTTTGATAGAGTGGGTAAAAGATCCTTTTTGCCCTGCAAATAAATCTGTTCTGTGACTGCTTGCTTTAAGACTTAGGCTGAGCTTTGTCCCTGAAGTATGGAGTGTACTGAATGGAGAAATCTTCCTGCACTGCCARAGCTTTCATTTTGTGACCATGATAAATTTAGACACTTCTGTAAGTAAGAAGTCTGTCACTTCCCCTCCTGCAATCATAGTAAGTTCCACATTAAGCTTCAAGCCCAATGAGGTGTGTAAAGCAGGCAGGGGTGCAGGCTCAACATCTGTGGGAATAATCTAGGTAAACATCCCTTMATTTTGAAAAACATGGTGGTTTGAGGGATATTCACAATGATTAGGAAACGCCCACATTTTGTAATGTCTTCTACAGTGCAGATTGTGTACAACTTGTGAGATCCCGAGCTGCTGGGAACCCTGTGAGGTCTCCTGTGGATAAAGTGAAGGACAGCCCTTGGCACTGGTGGGACAGCACCCGCACACAAAGCTCCTGTGCTTAATGCACTAGCCCAAAGATCAAAGGTGCACGAGATCAAAAGGCTCCTGGGTCTTTGTCCGTTGTCCTTTATCAGCCACCTTTGGTTGGCCTCTTGATGAGGGTTTCTTAGAGATGCTGYGTTTGCATGGTGCTGGAGGGGTGGCCTAGAACCTGATCTTAAGTGGCCAGTGTGGTTAGCCAAGGGCCAGCTGTGCTAGCCAGCTCTGACCTCACCGGAGACTCTTTAATCTGTCAGGCTGTCACCTCCAATGGCATCAGCCAGCAGCCCTTTGCCAGGTTGCTCGCTGCTGATTCTCTCCTAGCAACTGTATCAAATTCTATTCTGCCAGAGAAGGTTTTTTAATGATGTTGTTTATGCAGACAAATAGTTAAAATTTCACATCTAAAAGATTAAATATTGTAATCACATAATTAGAAAAAATGTTACATGATTTAACGTAGCATTTTTCTATTTATGTAAGTGACAACTAATGGTTTCTTTTTTCTCCTAGCTTTAGGAAAGATTCTTCAACTTTGTAATTTTAAAACATTTTCTCCTACACATGTCATTGTTCTTTTTAATAGGATCTGCCAGAACAACTCTGAGCAAAAGCTCTGCATTTTCACATTATTATCTCATTGTCTATCCCTAGTGTTATAGCCTTACTGTGACTTCCTAACTAATCAGCTATTTCAACTTTCATTCCATAAGCTTTATGTCTGAGTGTAATTAAATGAGCATTAAGTCCTTTTTTTACTAGCAAAGCCTGAAAGTTCTGATATTACAGTAATAAGTGTGAAGTGAATTTTGAATGGCATTTATATCCTTTCATGGGCTCTAAATGTTTGATTTGCATAACTAGTTAAAATGATATCAGAGCAGCATATTGATTTAATTCCATCTCAGAAAACTGTTAATTAATAATGATAATAAATGTGTCAGTCCTTTATTATCTGCTTTGAATTGGTGATGATGTCTATATTAATACTACTTCAGTAATAGACCTCTGCTGGCTATTGTTGGCAAAGCTTTGACGGCTTGAATAACTAGCAATCAGAATTTATAAAATTTATTGCAGATCAGTTTTTAAAAAAATGTCATTTTATCACATATGTGATTTTATTAACACCTACTACTTAACATTTTTTAAAAATAAATCATTAAGAACAGAAACTGACAAGGCTTTTGAACAAAGRAGAGGTTTGAATTTCTGAACATTTTTTGTCCTTGCAAGTTAGAGTATAAAGAGTGAACRCACTCCCTTCAAGTAAAGGAGATAATGGAAAGAACTATGCACATTTCAGGTTCCTTAACGCTTTTACAGCAAAATATATTAAAAAAAAACCAACCTACATATGATAGGTGTATTGTGTGGAAAAGAGATGCTTAGTTAGTAGAGATTTTCTTTTTATTGCTGTTTTTTTGTTATATATTTTTAATAATTTTGTGATCTGTGTTACTTCAGCTCCTTATTTCAGAATGAAATTAGATTATCACCTATTCATGTTTTTACTATCACTGTTTAGTGTTAAAACAGAACTAGTTTAAGATCTTACTTTCCTTTTTACCTTTTGGACACTGGCAAAAGGATATTTCGTGCTTTGTAGGACTGGATTTTGGTTCCTTTTTCAGCAAGGAACATTAACTGTCCGGGTATTCAGCACCACACTACCTTACAAAACTGTGTTACAAGTGTCTAGAAGAAAAGCACTCAGCTTTTGTCAGCAGATATTATTCTGTACATCTCCTTTTAGATGAGGAAATATATAGGAAACTGACTTTGGAGACATTGGATTTAGTTTGCATGTAGGTCTTGAATAAATTTTTTAAGTGTCTTTTCTCTTAATGTTGTTTACTTTCCCTGCAGCTGAATACTCCAGCTCTTGACTTTTTATATATGTTATTTGTGCTAAAGACTAGAGCAGCAACTCAGTTGCTGATAAAATTTAATGTTAGCAGTACCCAATTGAAGACTYGCCTGCCAATTTAATGCTCTGATGGCAATTTTAATCAAAAAATTAAATTCTTAAGTGTCTGAAACATTTGTTTTCTTACAATCCCTTGGAAAAATCAGGCCCTTAAAATTAATGGCCTTTTCCTGTAGAGAAATACTGCTGATTAGTATGAGTAGCTCTAAGRACTGAAAAGAAGGGAGTGACCAAATACTCTCATGCTTCTTGTTTTTTAGGCACAACTCTTGTCTAAGTTACTAAGTTCATGCAGTATAGTGTGGACAGCAGTGAACTTGTCTGCTCTGATGAGARCAAGCACCATATAAAAATGACTCCATAGCACCAAACCTGAGCTTAAACATTCTGTTAGGGAGTTAAAAGCACAGTAAACAAATCTGAATTTTACAAGTAATATCAAATTTCTGAGGACTTCTCTTTGCACAGCTGTGGTGATATGGTGATAACTGTGACAAGAAAACAATATTTTTTTTTTTTGTGTTCTGGCAGTGATAGTTTATTGTTACCAAAAATTCCATATAAACAAAGGAGGGTTTTTTTTTGTGCATGTGTTGTTTTTTTGTTTGTTTGTTTGTAGTGTTAAAATTTTGAATTTAACCAGYAAAACTCATTGTGTTTCTGGGAAAACACTACTGAAAATGCATTGCTTTCTGACAATTTTTGCTTGCCAATTGAGCTACATTTAACAAAGTTTTGTTCTGATTTTACACAATGGTAGAATAAGGCTCTAGTTCACACTGGTGCTATGATCTTTAACCAGCACTGTGGTGCATGGTGATGATGACTCAAATGAAAATTCTGGCTCTCTCTTTAAAAGGATGGACAGGAAAGCACAGTTTGAATCGTGAATGTTCCAGGTAGTTGGTAGAAAAGATCCACCAGTCTCCCACAGTGTTTCAAATACYGAGATCCAAATTTATCCCCATGTCCATGTGGACAGATAGTGAGTGCATCTTGCTTGGATGTTGTGCTCTCCCTCCTAAGAAGCTCTGATCCATTCTTTGGAGCTCCAGGAAGGCARTATCTTACATCCAGCYYTGTCAGACWGCAGYCACTCAYYCCCAATRCACTGCTGAGTTAAAAGTTTCTCGCTCCCCAAACCATGGGAATTTGGCCCACTTCCACTCAGTGCTTTGGCCACSTGGTTTGCATGGAGTTGGTAATTTTAATTTTTTTCCTTTTCTGAAAGCCTCCTTCAGAAGTTTGTTAGCCTTTGGAGCTGGGAGAGAGACAGTGTGGAAGTCTAAGAAGAGAGGCAAAATGTATTATGTTTCCTTTGTCAGTGGGTTGGCCTTTTATGTATTTCTGAAGTTCCTGACAAGATGATGCATGTTGAGATGAATAGCCATCAGTTACATCTAAAAATGCTTTTTCTCTTTCTGCAGTGATTCTTTATACTATTGTGATCTTAAGCTATATTCCAACAGAAAATTCCAACAGAAATTCCAACAGAATTAATGTTTGCTGTATTTGTTTGAGATAATGTTAAGCACAGAKCATTGCAGCAGCCTCTTAAGACACAGACAACTTTACTATCCTTTGAAGCTTCATAAAGGTAATAGAGGGGTATTAACCATTCCTGCTGCAGTTTATCCAAAATTTTGGAGTTAAAATCCCTGCTGGTGGTTTGTTCTGGTTTGGTCTTGGYTTTGTTTGCTTGTATTGTTTCAGGATTTCTTTGTGGTTTTCTCTCTTGTTGTTTTTTGTTTGTTTGATTTTAATGCCAAAATTTGTAGATTTTTGTAGATGCAAGCATCAAGATTCTTGATTTATTGAATTGTTTGGGGTTTTTTTTTTGTTTGTTTCCCTCCACTAAATTTAGTGASTCCACTCTCACTATGTTGGGTGAGGAGGCATAACAAGACTGCTGGGAAATGATTTTAACTTGCACTTTAAAAAAAGAAAAGCTGCATAAAATGCATTCACCCCTCACCCCTCTGCCCCATGTCTCCCTCCTACCCCCATGTTGTCTTCTGCCCCCCCTGCCCAATTTTATGGAACAGTGAAATATATTTATGGTTTCCTCCACTGGCATAAATCAGATGTAGGTGACAATATATCCAAATAACCTCTTTGATGCATGGTTTTTGTTAATAATTATGTGCTGCTAATAATTAACAGGTGTGTGAAAAAATGAATTAGTAATGAGGAGAGAGTTTGTAAGCCGTCTGTTATCATCCCTTGACWAATGCAAGCAAGGGTACAAGCTGAATACAAAGGCCCTTGATGATAGTTTAATGGTATTTGATAAATTAACCCCTTTTCATAAATTTCATAGATTAACCCCCTGTCACATGATGATGCTGAGCTTTCATTGTGGGAAGTTTTCTGTCTTATAGTGGCAACATCTTTTTCTTTAACCCAGCCTTTTTAACAAGAAAGTAGTCAATTAAAAATCCAGAGTATCTAGGACATAAGATTTTGAACTCTTTTTTCAAGGTAACCTGAGAAGTTTTAAAAATTTTACTAAATATTTGCTCAGTGGTTATTGAAAAAAAAGCTTTCAAGGGCTCTCCTTCAAATTAGGGGGGCAAGTGGCTCTATAAACTGTTCATATTCCCTGAATTTCAGCCCTTCAGACAAGAGGGGCTATTGTGCCAGGGATGCACAAGGCTTCACAAGTGGCAGTTTTAATCTCTTAAGCATGAAAAATATGCTTAATGGTTTTCGTGAAGGAAAGTGAGATTTTTGATTCTGGTGTAGACTCCTAAAAATGATCAGAAAATTCTTGTTTTCAATAGCTGAGGTCCTGGTTTAACTCTGCTTCTAACCAGTTGCTGTTTGTGGATAAAGGTAAATTATTCAAAATTTGTCTCTAAAAAGAAAAAAAGCTGTTTGTTTTTGCCCCRGTAATATTGTTATGGTTTATCTGGTATTTATTTTTATGTTTGATTTCTAATTGTTTAGTCCAGTTTTTTTCCCTGAGGTCCTTTTCTTTCTGTTAAATTAATTTCATTTTTCAGARGGCCACTTTGCCTTTAAGTGTGTAGCGTATGTCTGTAAATAGCTGTTTGACTTCAGAAGTTGAAATTAAAATGCTAAAGTTATGAGAGAAGATACTAATTTTATTCTAGAATACCTAGCAAGACATTATACTGTACTCATGACCATTGAATAGCTTKAAAAATACAATRTACTTTACCTAACAAGAGATCTGGATCTGCAAAGCAGGGTGGCTGCAGGTATTTCTATTTAGTACTTGAAATGTGTTTWCTTTTGTGTTGAGAGACAATCAGAAAAAGCTACTGCCTTGTTGCTGCCATTCCTATACTGTCATCTTTACTGGCAATAATAGAAATGTAAAACATTGGGCATGTGATTTGTTAAGAGAGGAAGAAAARCTGAGAGGTTTTGGGATGTGCATATGTAAAGACAGCTAAAGTCTGCCAAAACTTGGTTTGGTACCGTGGGTTTTGAGACATGGATTTAGGAGAGATCAGTCAGTTTTCTGTGCAGTAGCTTTGTGTTGAGTCAATAGTATCTTTCAAGAAGACTGTGGAGAAAAAAAGGTCTTGTATTATTAAATTTTTCAGAAGAAAACTGTTCTTGAAAACTCTCAAATACTGATTAATTTTTCAATGTTTCATTGGCAGATTTTCCYGTTTCCTTCTTAAACTCCAGCAGAAGGTCTCCTGTGGTTTGAAAGGCAGTGTTTTTGGGTCAGTGCTCATTCATGGCATGGCAGTCAATGGAATATTACTATTTTATTCTAAARTACTCTAAAGATACTCAGGTACTGCAGGATATTAGACAAAATCAGCATAGTACCTGAAATCAGTGACTGCAGTACTCGAAGGAAGGGGCTGATACTTCTGCATGAGCTCTTGTGCACCCTGGCTTGCTAGCTAATGAAGCTCACAGGTTTGGCACTGACTCCTCCTTAAATGCAGTCTTTGGAATCTTTCAGTAGCATGGAAGTCATGTTCTTTAATATATTAGTGTTTCACTTTTTTTTAAGAGTTAGTTTTTTGGAAAAGTAAGTGTTCTTAAAATACTCTCAGATTTGCAAGGATTTCTACTTTGTTATTTGAAGGTGGGATCTGACTCTCTTGCAATTTGCACATTCCTGTTAGTTAACGGAAGGGAGCTCCCAGCTGCTTAGTTTGAAACTCGTGCATGTTTGTCATCTTTGTTCCTTTTTTGGAGTACTGCTTTCAGTGATCCTTTTGGGGAAGTGGAATTAGCCTAACTCATTTGCCTCTCAGAACTGAGAGACATCAGGTTGCCCCAGACTGCACGAGGCACTGCTGGAAACAGTCACTCAGTGTTTATTTTAGTGACCTGATCTCCAGCAGCAATAGCAGCTCCTACTCTGACCTCGAGGAGGGCCTGCAGGCCCACCCTGCCCCTTGGGGAATTCAGTCAGTCTCCACAGTGRCTTACTGCAGACTCACCCCTGGGTTTTTTGCATCTATGAAAAAGTTGGTTTGGTTGCAGCCACGTGACTGTTCTGGCTGGCAGGTCTATGAGGGGGTCATATTTTATAATTTTGAAATGGAGAAGTTGACAAAGTGTGTGTTGCTAATAATTTTGGATGACTCTGAATGCTGAGAACTCCCCGTATAGGTAATGAACCCAACCTGCTCAAGCCTACGGGAGATCAATGTCAAAGCAAACGCTTGCAGTTTGTTTGCTGTGTTTGTATAATATACAAAGTGAATGACTGGTCTTCAGCCTTTTATTGCCACTGCTTTCGCACAGTGAACTAAAATATCCATCTCTTTATCTTCAATTCTTCATTTCCTTTTTTTTATAAGTGACTTCTCAAAGGGGAGCCTTGCATTTGTTAACTAGTGTTCAGTGACTGGTGCGTCAGCTCAGCTGTGCAACATGCCAACACTAACTGCTCCTAAATAACATCTATTTGCATAGTGCATTGAGAGCTGTGAACTCTCCTCTCATTAAGTGTGTGAGAACTCTCGCTCAACCAGAAACACTAAAAATTGAGCTGCACTCCTGTGGGGTTTTTCTACTGTGAGCCCTTCCAGTGTATTATGCCACTGTGACACTTTGTGGGGTGATGTTGCAATGAAGGAATAACACAGAGGGATTGTATGCCTTGGCTTCCCATGTAAACTGTTTCCTATGCTCTTCTCCCTCTTTCTGCCCTCTTACACATTTCTAGATGTGGGAACTTAATGTTTTTGGTAATATTTCAACAATAGTCTTTTAATGGTGGAATGAGGAGGAAATGAATAATCTATTGAAAACACCCCATTGCCAAATTCAGCTCTCTTGAACTTCAGTTGTGCAGTTCTTTGTGTGAAATTATGTAGTGATGTCCAGCAATATTTTATTGCAAGTTATGTTTTGTAATACTTGAGCAATATATAACTGTGATCAATGTTGTGACCTCAGGGAAATTGCTTATATAATTACAGAAAGTTTACAGTAGTAAGACAAGGAATGGGGGAAAATATATCACTGTAAAATATAAATATGTTTAAATTACATTTAGGATTTGGAATAGTTCCTTGCTTGTGTTTTACAGAGTAATCTGTGATTTAAATCAGGTTTAGTTGTGGGGTTTTTTTCTAAATTGGGTATTATAAATCAAGAGTAGTTGCTGCATATAGCACACAAGAGGATTTCTTATACATTTTAATGTTGCATAAGTAAGAAATACCAGTAGTTCAGCAGTAAAATTGCAAATGTAAGCAAAAGCGAAGATTTTTCTAAATTTAACTAGGTTGCATTTGTTTAGTAAACTCTAGCAATAATTTACTGTTTTATTGCGTTTGCTGTTGAGAACTTGCTAGCTTTAAAAACGGGAGGAGGGAWAAGGGAAGGAGCTATGTTATAATTGCTCTGGAACTGGGGGGAGCAGATAGGAGAAGGGAAAATACTAAACAGTCTGCATGCAATAGGTTAAAGTAGAGAAAATAAATCTTGGCAAGATAATATGTGTCTGAAGAAGACTAAGGAACTTGTGGTAATGTGCATTCTGTGTTTGTGGGGTAGAACAATTCCTCATAAAAACATCAAGCTCAAGATGTAGTTATGCCTTCAGTCTTTATAGACATGAAAGATAATAGGCAGCATTTCTTATTAGTGAATTTCAATATGTAAAAAGTAGAAATTCTGGTAGTTAYGCTTTAAAACAAAATACACACCTTTGTTTTGTAAACGAAGAGATTTAAAACTTGATTTGAATTTGCTCTGCAGTTGTTCCTATGCATGCTTTATCTGTGGGTAGATTTCTGTATCTCTCGGTCTGTTAATATAAAACCTAGCTTAGTTTAACTGTGGTTTGAAAGAAGTGAACACTGGGATTGGTCTGGATGATGTTGATTAATAGGTGTGTGAGGGTGAAAGACTCCAGGGCCAAGCAGTAGGTCCATCTTGGTGGCATCTGATGTTGATTGGCTTTGTCCTGCGCGGCTGCGCTGGAAGAGCGGACATTAAGATTAAGTGATGCTGTCGTGTTGAGGAGCGCTGCACTGCATCATTCTGGGAAGAGACAGCTGTGGTGGTTAATCCTTCATCACCAAGGGAGTGCTGCCAGCAGAAAGATATACAGCCAAAGATAACCCTCCATAACTTGTGCTAAAGATCAGAAAACTTTGAATTCACATCCATCTGCTTAGTCTGGGGTGAAGATGAAAGATAGGCAGAGTAGGAAATAAAAAAACCTCCTGTGGGATTAATCTTAGACAGAACATGCAGCACACGCTGAAAAGGCAGCAGCCAAATTTTTACATGTATCTTGAAAGAAATGGATCATTCCAAATCCAGAAATTTAATTTCATTTCAATTGCTTTAACGTTCCTACTCATGACGCTCATTTAATATGTACACCACATCCTTCCTGGAAGCAGTTCAAAGATACCATGGTTCATAGTGTAAGGTTTAAAAAAGACAAGCGTCTCTGCATTTCTAACTAAGTGATGCACAGGAATGGATGACAATGGAGCTTTTAGCATAATTTGTGGTAGAGAACTTTATTATTTACTTTTATATTTAGCAGGTCAATTCCAAATTGTTATACATCAGATGAGAATATATTCTACCTTGAATGGTTGTGAACAGAGCTATATTGTTATGCATAATTTATCCATGCAAAGTGAGAACCGTTACAAAGACTTGCTCAAGTTGTCATCTTTGGAAATTAATTGATATGAAAGAATAAGATAGCAAAAGGAAAGAGATATGAATATATTGCTTTGGAGGGAGTCTTCTAAGCAATAACTGCATTAATAAAATACAGTTCAAAAGTAGTAGTTAGTGGGTAATAAGTTGATACATTAATCCATTATTTTAATGTAGGCTGTTGTTTTAACATGCATTTTAAACCCTAAAGTAATATCTTAAAAAGTTCTGTGCTGAATAGTGGAGAAAAGGTAGAAATGCRCATTTAGTTATTATCATGGTGATAGTTACTGCTGCGAGGAAAATGGATGATTTCTTTTAGCAGGCTGGTGGCTGGTGGGGGTGGAAGTAGAAATGCTCCCTGTTAGAGCCTTGGTGCCCAGAGGAGTGGAGTGTCAGTGATGGGCAGGAGCAGTGCTCACTGAGCCTGSCCTCGGGCCTGCTTCAGCTGCAGTTTGGCAGTCAGTGCTTTGGTGAACCTYGTGTTGTCTCTTCCCTGTCTGCATGCTACAGGGTGTCTGTAGGGACAGCTGAAAGAGAAGTTTGTTATTTGGGTGATGTGAAGGCTTAATTCTTGCCTTGGATCAAGAAGATCTCGAGTGAGGAGTGTAAATCTGCTGATGTCTTCTCAAATGTGAAACGAGATGGTGTTTAGTTTGTTTTCTATTGATTTTATCCACTTTCCTGTAATCATGAAAATGCCAGTTAAAAGAGAAGAGCATTCATCATGTACAGAGAAAGTTCCACTTTTAGTTGTATCACCAGTGTCCCTCAAAACAATCTGAAYTTCCTGTCTCCCACACTTGTGTGCTCAAATGCAAAAAATCTTGTTCCTGTTAATCTTTTTTTTTTTCTCCAGAAATGTTTGTGTTAATATGAACAACTGGTATTTCTAGATAAATTACTCCTACGTWTAAATCTTAGGTTATGACATCTCTCATGTAAAGGTTTAATATCTATTAACATGTCATTTGAATTTAATTAGAAATAATGAACCCAAAAGATACTAGTTATATCATATGGGACAAGTATTTCTAAGCAGGCTAAGTGTGTTAGTGAGTTAATTTAACTTGGCAGAAATTCTAATTACTCAGATATATAATACTTAGAGTATTATCTTATAAATTAAAATGGCATTTTTGACTGTTAAAAGCAAATTGGAAAAAATTCAAATTAGGATAGCTGTTGGGAGGAAGAAGTGTATAAGCCTGAAAATATGTGAGAAATGGCCACTGCCTTTTCTTAGWAACCAACTGTTCTGCAGAGTCTTTAGACGAAGAATAACAATTAATGCTAACATGGTAGCAGAAAGAATATACATATCCTGATTATAAGGAGAAGTTTTCTGACAAGAAGTACTGGTAAACATGGGAATGGGCAGATGAGTGCACCCTCTCACAAGGGTTTTGAMTGAACACTGCATAAACTTGATTGCATCAACAAGCATGGGATGGGTGAGGTGATCTTTGAGCTCTGTTTTAGTCTAGTTTTCCTCTGATTTTAGATTTGGTGATGCCTTAACATTGCCTATTAAAAGGACTGGCAGTTTGGAAGTTAATGAAAATGAGCAGTTCTTTGTACAATCATATATTTGTCTAAATCCAAATACTTAGCGGAACRCAGGTTGAACTGAGCAGACTTGTGCATGATGGACACTAAAATGGCAACAATTAGAAAGTAATGGGTTAATGTATTGACTAATGTTGTAGGTTTTTAAGAACTGGCCCTTCTTTTTGTTCTTTTTTATCATATACATTTATCATGTTCAACCTGGCAACTGAAGCAAATAGCTATTTAAGTTGTAAAAAGTGAATCACTCTGCAATTTCTTGAACTGTATGATGTAACCAAGCTTAATAATAATATACAACAGAAGTTGTAAGCCCAGGGATATTTTTCCCCACTTTAATTTTTTTTTTAAATGAGCCATGAGCATTTGCTTCTTTCTGTATGGAAAGCCAAAGAGCATTGAGATGTGTTTAACAAATCTGTAATTTCTTGTCCGCTGGTAAGGACTAATGGTGAGTGCTTACCTTCTGCTGCTGCATAAATAACRTATATTTAGAAATGGTTGAACTGTTGAATTGTGTGAAGATTTGGGATGCAGGCTCCTTAATTTTAAGCCTTCTTTAAAAGTGACAGAGAAAAACAAAATTTTTTTCATTAAAAGGAGAACGATGCTGTGGGAAGAATCTTCCATCCTCTCTGCAGTGTAGACCAAAAGGTAAAAACTAATGTGTGTTTGTTGTGTCAGCATATTTTCACACTGCTGGACATTGCATGTTTACAKCTGGTTCTGATGCAGCTGTCAGGGTACAATTGATGAGCATCATCATTTAAAGTGTAAAAGAAAATATCTTGGCATAGAGGGACATGATAAAGTGCCATCTACCAGGCATTGTGAACATATCTAGTCACCGTTTCCTTTTTCTCCTCACTCTGCATTTCTCTGCTGCCCTTGCCAGAATGTGCAGAAGCCATTGGGAACAGCTCAGCCCAGCCTCCAGCCTTCTAATATCACTTTGGTAGTTGTCAGATCATATGAAATGTCAAAATTCATGTGGCCTTCGTGAAGAGATATATTTAGTACAGCTGCTGCATACCTACGTAGTATCTCTGACATTGACATATTAGTTATGCTGTCTTTTGCAATCTGATATCTTTAAATTTGCCACCTTGTTAAGTTTTGATTAATGTGATTCCATTTCACTAAAGTAATTGGCTTGGCCTGTTGTAGAAAATAATCAGCCTTTCTACGGAACAAATGCTAGAACATGCTAATGAGGGAGTGAGTTCGTTAAATTGATGGCGTGGAGTGACAGTTATTAATGATTGTTATGATAAACAGACGAGTGCGAATTGGGATGAGTTGGGCAAAAGTGACAGTTTAAAAATAACGTATATTGGAAAGTACTAACGAAGTAATATACTGTTAGGAAAACAATCATGCAAGTTGTCAAGGGAAGAAGTGTAATTATACAGCTGCACGAGCTGCCTGGGAGGACAGGGACCTGGCTGATAATGGACACGTTTTTTGTTGGCAAGGGGAAAATATGTTATGGCAGAGAGGAGTACAGATTGATAAATTAATTGGCCTTTCTCATTGTTCCAAGAGCAAACTTGGCCAGCAGTAGCCAAGCAGATTAGGTAAATAAATGAAGTGACCAGCTCTTCCTCTGCATCTGACCCATTCTCTGCCCTTTCTTTTTAATCCACCTATGCATGAACTGCCAAGTCCAACTGCCTGTGGTAGCAGTGTTTGCATAAATACAGCTCTTCTGAAAATATTTATGGCTTTTAAAAGTGACATGCTTTGTCTTGCAAAGATTTTTGTCCWAAGATGAAGGTTAATTTTAATGCCATCAGCCTTATGCAATGTGGCATGAAAGTATACTGATTTTTAAAGAAAAGTTTAGACAGAGCTGTCCATCTGMAAGCTTGCAAGATAAAATAAAGACTGCTAGTAGGAGTGTTTGGGAGGTAGAGGTATGGTGCTACTTCTGCTTGTTGTTRCGTAAGCTTGGTGTTAAATGGCTTCAGGTTGTTGCCTGTAGGAGAAAGACATTTGTATCTCTGAGACTGACAGCAGTGCCATACATAACTCAGCTGTCAGATTGCCCATGTAGTAGACTCAGTGGAAAAGCAGAGGATAAATGTGGAATACTTTCCTAAGAAGTATAAGGAGATACAAAGTAAGTAGGCCATTATATATTCAAAAAAATTGTAAAGCAGGCGTTGAAACTTCAGTGTGGACAGTGATAACCACAACAGCTGTGGTTAATGAGAGCACTAGGCAGCACATTCTGGGTCACTTCAGTCTGTGTTCTAATGCAGAGGACTGGGTATACATTTGGGCAGGCGTGGAACTGAGTGGTCAGTGCCATTGGCCTTCTTTTACTTGCTTGTTTGTACTGCCTTGCATTGAAATATTGACTTTCCTCCATGGAAACATGAGCAAATTACTGTATTTTTCATAAAAATGGAGGAAGTGATTTTGAAAAAGTTGGCTAAGAGAAAGCACTGTTATCACTGTCAAATTCCATCTGCTCAGGACACACCAATGAATAGAAGATGGAGAAGAGTTTAGATTCTATATGACAGCCTACAGCCATATCAGCACTGAATGGAGCCTGTAAAATGCTTACCTAGCCATTTCACTAGATGTTTTACTGGATTCAGCTTGGTCTTGGTCTTGCAAGGGCTCCAGTAATCATGTTACCAATTCCTTGTGACAACCCTCAAGAACACAATCTGTTCACCAATCCTGCCATGTTTCTTTTGCTGCATAATCACTAGTTTGTATTGTCTTAGACTTGTGAACACTGATTCTCTGGATACAAACTAACCAAAATGAGCAAGGATAWTTTCCTATTTAATAATTAAGTCTAAGCCTTTTTCCTAATAGTGTYGTGGGTGAAATCTCACCAGTCTTTGATTTTCATTTTTAGCAAAAGGAAGAAATATATAAACAAATTTTGGTTTCCACAGAACTTATCATTTTCCTACTAGTATCATACATTCAACGTGTCAGGCATAGCTTAAGAAACTGCTAATTAGTAGCTTAATGCAATTTACTGTGTGTAGATTTTATCATACTGATCTTCATTGTTCCATTCAGAACATGTAAACCAGTGACTAAAAAGCCCTTTGTAAAAACAAAAATGTACCAATTAACAGATTTCTTTGTAACAGAGTGATAGCAGGCTCTAAATTCTGAACTATACTGTATGCTTCTCTGGATGAAGAAGTCCTTATTTACCATCATATTACTTCTTGACTGGCTTAACTGTTACCTAAGCCTAAATTAGATTATAAAAAGCAGCCTTAACAATATYTTAATTTCAGCATGCAGAATTTTGGTTCTGCCTCTCAATAAAGTGTGTCGTTTATACTTTAATTCCATGGCCAAACTGTTCATTGAGGTCCTTGGCTTTGTCCTGTTCAGAGAGCCAGTATTGCTCCTGCTCTCTCTGAGTTCTAGCRTGTGTCTGCATTGCTCATTCAGTCTGGATTAGACTTGTGCTTTGGGGGCACCACTTCTGCTCTTCCAGGTGTTTGGATCTGCAGAGTCTTGATCCTTTTCAAACACAGTTTAACCAGAGGATGTTCCTCAGAGGTGCAYCTGATAGGCTCCATCTGCTGCTGAGCATCCAGGCTTTGGAAACAGGTTACATCAAATAGCCATTAAAATCCTCTAAAAAACATCTAAGTTTGAACATTGGGTCCTTAGCATTCARTGTTTTGCTCTGGAGGTCTGCTCAGTTTGGACCTCACTGTTTGCTCCTATAGATGTAGTCCTCCTAACTAAACTGAATCTTCATATGACATTACTGTTCCTTTATCTTTTTACTTAATCCTATTTTTTCCCTTCATTTCTGCCTTGCAGYGCTGCTCATATCTGTCTGGTTCATGGCATTGCTACTATTTTACTTCAGACTGGGGCCTGGCCCTTGTACTGTTTTGAATTGCGTTTCTTCAGTTTTTATTTTTCAATCACTTTTGAGAATTCTTTTGGTAGTCTTTTGGTAAATCTGACTTGACTTGGCTTTCTTAGAGACAGCATTAATAACAGCTATTTCCCTAAGCAGAGGTGTTGAAAGAAAACAATCTGCAGCTGGTCTAAAAGTTGTGGAGGGAAAGGCATTTATTTGACCTTATTCTGGACTGTGTAGGTGTAGAAGAGCCTAATTTCTTATGTCATGGCATAGGAAGGTTTTAGATAGTGAGTAGGAGCTTKTTTTGAGCTGTCAAAGGGAACATTAGGTGGCATATAGTTCACGAGGTGTATCCAGCCTGTGTCCAAACAATATGTAWAAATAATTKCCAGGATTAGCAGCAGTCACACATCTTTGARGAACAGCACGTTGCTGCTATGTGCAGATTTCTTCTTCTGACAATAGCTTTGCTTTGTGAATATAGATACCTATTGTACTAACTCTTTTAAATAATTATGGTGTACTTCTCTGARGCTTTTCCTTTTTTGTTATGGGGAAACAAAGCATTTATTTTTAGATTGTTACCTCTGGAGACATAGTGCYGGTGTATGTGTTGCACAATCTCCCCAAATAATTTTGGGTGAGTAAATTCCTGGGCGGGGGAATGGATGAAGCTGGTGGAGGTGAGCAGCTTTGGCCAGCAGAAAGGGCCTGCCAACACTGTGGCTGTGGAGGGGCTGCAGCATGATGACCCCATGCCACACTGAAGAGAGAACTGGCTCTCAAAGAACAGGCAGTTTGAAATCTGGTGGTGTCAGAGAGAGCGAGGCTGAGCTGCAAGGAAAACCTGCTGTTCTGTGGACACCAGGCAGACTTGGTATTACTATGCAGGAAAAAAGGAGTGATTAGTCCAGGTATGTGTAGTCACAGGATTGCAGTGAACCTGTCAGGACTTGCGGCCTCAAGGGGAACTGCTTCAAAGAAACAAAACRTTTTGTGTTCCTCAGCTGTACAGAGACATGGTCATAGTTTCAGTTATCCTGTTTTCAGTATTCTTGTATTTCTGAATATTTGCTTTAAACGCAGCAAATGGTAGCCATTATATGACAAGCCTTCATTAGGCTGGAGGAAAGGCTGCAATTTGAGAGCTGGAATGGCTCTTGCAGCTTACCAGCCCTAAATTCTACCAAAATAACCTCATCACAGTCCTGACCCATCCTCTGCCTCAAGAAAATCACAGGTGTTTCTACTTGGCATTTTAAAGTGAAGGTGCTGGTTGAAATTTGATCACTTGCTCCTTCTCACTGCTCCTCTGATCCACTTTWATACTGTGCTAAGCCAGAAGGTTAGCTGTATTTACCAGCTTGGTGCTATAATGAATTATCAAAATAATGAAAACTATCTACAGTTAACTTAATTTTAAGTGGTGATAAATACTGTGGAAAACCCAAAAGTCAACCAGACCTCAAAAAGTGACCATAKTGACTATACAGCACAGGAGAAAGCAGAGGTGGATGTGAGAGAAGTGTTATCTTTTTGAGCTTATTGTCTTTTGGCTTTCAGTACATAGCACAGTCTTGAGAGAAAGCAAATTACTGAAACAGATTGTCATTAATCCTTGATTTTCTGCAGCAATTAAGGACCCCTCACCCCATCCCTTGGCCACAGCTGAAATCACTTTAAAAGGGTAAAGGAGTTTTCTGTCCCAGGTGTTTCAGTTTCTAAATCTTATATAGCTTCCACCTGGRCCTCTCCTTTTAAGTTCATGTGTAGACTCCACTTACTTCTTTCAGTAGCAAGGAGTTGGTTGAAAGAGGAAGGTTTTCTTGCTCTGAAGTTCACTGCTTCCAAAAATGGATTTTAAAAAATACTTTTCAGCTAAAACAGGGATGCTCTGCTGGTGGAAATAATCTTCAGTCCCTAAAAGGATAGAGGTTTGTGTGTGGGAGCTTCTGTGCTATCAAAGCAGGTAATGCTGTGCTTTCTAGCTTTGATGTTACTCAAGTGTGATTTCTTTTTGTTAGGTATAGCCTTGCTATTTCATTGTACCTGAGAAACAARTGTTTTGCATTAACCTTATTTGCTGGGAATGCTGTATCCTAAGTATAAGAGAKTCAAGGTTTTGTTTTCTCTTTTGGATTCTTCTTGGAGACTGAACTTGCATGCATGGGCTTTTCTTGAAGTTTTTAAGSCTTCATGAGGGAGACTACATGGGATTCATTGGTGATGAACTAGTGGTCATTGCATAGTCAGTGTTTTAAATTGCTGCACATTTTTTGTGTAATGCTTGCAGGTTTTGGAGAAACATTTGTTTATTGGATATAYTTGAGAAAATTTGTCTTCCTATTGAGGCTGAGTGTGAAAGCTTCAAGTAAAACTTAKGTAGTTGTGAGTGATAAGCTTCTTTGAGGCATTAAGATATCATCCAAGAAAAATGATTCTTTGCTTTTATGAGCTAAATACGTTCCTACCTTTTGCTGATATTTAAGGGTGTATAATAGTGTATTTTGTGGAATTGAATAATTTAASCTTTGTAGTGCACTGGAGTCTCTTCATGATCAAGCAATACTCATCCCTTTGTCTCATTATACAGTAAATGCGGGTAAAGTGATTGCAAGATTGTTCATGTGGTTGTTTTGAGGATGATATTATTAATTTATTCGAGGAGTAGGGGTGTTAAGGCTAAAGAGAGAAACATACTTTGGGTTTGATGGTGTAAAAGAGGTCCATTTTAGTTGCTGATCCAGGTGCAGCTGAAAGAATGAGCTTGATGTGAGTTCAGAATTCATCAGGTTACAGACTGTTCTTCAAGCTTTGYGTGGGAGAGTGAAAGGAGGAATCCTGCAGTAGTTTCCCAGTGCTTTATCAGCTGTCCTTGCTGTATCAYATAATGCAGGAAGTACTAATTGTCAGTTATATCGATTTGATATGAAGAATGAAACTTTGGAGGAAGTTCAATTCTCTTTGTAGTAAATACTAGAGAAAAAAATGTGAGCTAAAAATCTTGGTRTTCTCTAGGGATGCTAAATGTGAAAAGCAAAGCTATCTTACAGAATTATATGGAGYAGTGTTTCATAATTCTTAATGAATATTTTAATGCAATAATAAAATCAGGTAGTGAATTTAAATATTAAAAGTTTTAACAAAATATTTTATAACAGTTACATCCAATGTAACTTGTGAAATGAACTCTAGTACAGTCACAACTATTTAGCTGATAGAAATTATAATTTTGATACTGAATCCATTTCATAATGTAGCATTACTAGTTGTATGGTGTGTTTTRGGAATATGAAGCTTAAACTGTAAATGCAATCTTTTAATTGTAGTC
The DNA here is from genome assembly GCA_902810485.1 of Alauda arvensis. Lineage (NCBI taxonomy): Eukaryota > Metazoa > Chordata > Aves > Passeriformes > Alaudidae > Alauda > Alauda arvensis. The sequence goes on from CADDXX010000033.1 coordinate 1,581,777, forward strand.
CACTTCTGCTATTTTTTGCTATCAATGCTGAGTATTTGTTATAGAAGACTGTTTCTATCAGAGCTTCTTAAAGCTCTGTAAAATAGCTTGCAGACACTTGGAATTTTGAGGAATGTCCCAATAAGACTCAAAAAATAATGGAAAGCTGTATGCATTATTTAGTCTAATAATAAATTTGAACTGTTGTAGGTGAAAGGGTTTTGTTGCTTTGTTATTTGCTGTCTCAGCAATTTAACAGATGTGACTATTCCTCTTTTCTAGATTGCAAAGGATTTTGATGAGATGCAATAAAGCCCTTTTTTTTTCCTAATAATAATGATGATAGTCTCATGGTGGGAATTTAAAATCTAATATTTTCAGGAATCTTTTTTCTGCACTCATTCTGCTAATGTTAGCTCAAGTGAGTTAGATAAAGAACAGAGAATATGAATGTGAATTTATTCTGTGTGTTACATGTATTTTGCTGTACACTCATATATATGACATAAATTACATGTACATAGCTTAGAGAGAAATAAATCCACTGTAACACAGGTGAAGTCAAGTTTTGCAATCATGAAAAAAATGCCTAATGAAAGCAAATGAGAGGTAGAAAGTTAATTTAGTATTGTTAAGTAACACACCTCAGTTAAGGTAACATGCTGTATGATAACATAGTTTAAAGTTTATCTTTTTTGAAAGATTAATATATTGATATTCACTTGACAACTTTTACTATTAGAACTGTGCATACACACATTTTCACTTTGAGAATCTAGGTACTTCAGCAGGTACATGTAACTGATAAATCTTTTTGTAGTTGTCAAAACAACTTTGTACTTTTTCTTTTACAACTAAAAGCACTTTGACAGTCTGAAACCTGGTATATCAATAGGGAAAGCAAACAGACTATTAATTTTAGTACCACATTTCACTGAGTTTTGACATTTTTGAAATATATCACTTCAAAACACCGAGACACAGATGATTAAAGGTTGTTACTGGCAAAAATGTTGTTGGTTATCAGTGTTACTGATACCACTCAGTGACATCTTTGCATACTGGTTGAGTCTTGTTTGAAAATCAGGGTATTTTGACCATATGGACTATACGTGCATATCTCATTGTAGTCTATGCATAGTTTTTATGCCTTGAGGGCCTCCCTTCCCTCCAAAAAAAAAAAAAAAAGCCAACAAAAACCTCAAGCTAGCCTAGTTGCTGCTTGGTGGTTGTCATCTACCTGTCAGCTCTCAGTTTTGCTSATGTGTGGAACAGCGTTGTCCTGATGTCTGAAGTCACTCACAATTAGCTTGAACTAGAGATGCTGCCAGGTTAGGACTGGTTTAAAAAGATAAAAGAGGCTTACAATGACCTGAGGTTTGTTTTTCAGTCTGGGGAAATTGCAATGTGTTTGTCCATAGCATGTGCTGTAGTCTGAAATAGGGTCTTTGCAAAAACTTGGAGCCTGTTTCCCCAGTGCAGTCATAATGGCTTTTGGTTTCTGATTGTTTCTGTGTGCARCTGGATAATTTTCTCCTTTTAAGCTGTTGAGAAATCACAGACATTATTGCGGAGGTGATTCCAGATGCCAAAACTAGATGGAAATATACAGTTGTCCTTGTAAAGGTTCACAGCTGATGCAAGAGCATTTTTCAATGTGGTCTTGCTGAAAATACTTCAAAAATAAAGGCATAAGCACAGCTTTTAATAGCATTGTTAATATGGAGCTCAGTCCATTAAGGCAACATGAATACTTTGCTTTTTCTGCTGGAGAAAGAAACAAACAAGCATGAAATGAGCMTAAGGGYTGTCTGACTTGAATTTGAGGTGCTTAGGAGAAGACTTGCAGGGTGTGCTCTGTGTGGAGGCTGGGTACTCTGTCACAGGGATGACTTCTTAGCTCATGTGGTTTTGCTCATTGTGTGTGCTTAGAAGAGTTAATATGGGACAGTTTAAAGCTTTCTCAAATTTCCCTTGAAAGATGAATCATCCTAGGCTTTTCTAGAGTAARGTTTGGGTTTACTGTTGATTTACTTCTGTTCACGTATGAATGTGTATCTGAAAACTTTTTGAAGTGGTAATGAAAATACRTYYACAGGTTWTTGTCTTTTTTAAAGAATTTATTTTTWAATTTTGGTGTAATTTTGTATTTCAGTGAAATGTTGGAGCMTGTTAGCTGAAATATTATGAAACAATAARTGTATRTTTATTTTATTTTCTCTTTCAGTTTTTGTAAGTGCAAGCCTTCTGTGTAGTATATAAATTGTTCAGCATGCACTGTGGTTTAGAAAAAAAGTAACTCGGGGAAAATGACTACTTAGTGTTGAATATGTACACTTGTTCTAAGAGGTCAGTTATCAGATGCTGTAGCTCTCAATATGTAGAGTGTTTTTGGCACAAGTTTATTTATCCAGCTTTCTTTCCTGTTTACTTATCATACTTAACATATTATGTTACTGGTGAGTAACATCCATGCCTATTTGTCTTCTTACTTTTTGTTTGTATAATAGACAGAAAAACCCAGCAATACAGTAGGAGAATGATTGATTGATTGTGGGGTGGAGCTATAGTCTGACTCACCTCATATAAAGTAATATCACAAATAATAATGAACGTGCATTTCACATGAGCTTAATTATTTTTTTCAACGTGTTTTTTGGACTCCTGAGACTTGCCCTAACAATAGTTTTGGGCAGAATCAATATTAATTTTTATTGCTTTTGCAAAGCAAATTTGARATTTGTGTGTGACATCTCCAGGATGTCTGGAGATGAGTTGCTTTAATTGTTTTCCTGCCAAACTGTTGGCAGCCCAATAGGATGTCTTTAAATTAATCCTGTTTCTGAGCTATTGATATCTAGGTCTTGAGGGGTGTCTTTAGCAGTGCTAGCCTATAAGCAGTCATTCTTAACTTACTAATGTTCTCCTTTTAACAGCTTCAAAGTGGAAGTATGCTAGCAATCTATGTGTTGACTTTGTTATAGAATTTCATGATAACTGCCTGTCTGGGAAGCATTATTTAATGGGTGGTGGTAGAAGTCAGCACTGATACAGGCTTGTCTTACTAGAAATTGAAAGATGTGCTCAGTGAAAAAGGGAAAGCAGTTACATACCATGATGCTTTTTCAGGTGCCAAAATTTACTCACATGGAACAGAAAAAGGCTTTTCATCTGTCTGTGGTTAATTGATTGAAAGTTCCCATACTCTTGTATCTCTAGGTCTGTGCCCATCCTGTTCTTGGAATCACAACTCAGAGATTAGGGAAACTTCTAAGTCACTTAACACTTGAGTACTGTACTGAGTTTCTAATCAAAATGGGTATTTGTATGTGTTASTTTCTCATAGAGGAAATATTTCTAGATTTAAGTTGCATTAAACATCAAGCCCTGCTGCTGAAAAACGGGATCATGGTACACTGAGGTCCTGGTATAGGGCCTTTTTCATTTCACTTACCAAGTGTTTATTCTCTGTATAGAAGTCCTTGAAAGCATGTTCATTTACATGGAGGAAAAGGATTATTTGCAAAACAGATGCTTTGTGCCTGTAACTTCTTGTGGGGGTGAAAATGAAGTGCCTAAGGAATCTGTACTTAGTAGAAAACATGCTGGAGTTTGAGATGTCTCCTAACATTATACATAACACAAAAGCAAATTTCCCAGTGCTGGAGTCAGTAACACTACCACCAATGAAGATTAGCTGAGGCTTTACCAGATTATATACTCAGACTCTAAGAGGATTTGTCAGTGGGGAATGGGGAGTTGTGGTTTTGGGTTTTCTAAATTTTTTATAAACTAAATGAAGATGAGGTAAAGTTTACCTATGGAGAATAAATATGTTGAACTGAGAGGAGTTTGAAATGTGCAAAATATTCCTTTTGTARTCTTTTATTATTATTTCTCAGAGATGAGCCTTATAAATGTAGATACTTCCCAGAGCACTGATTCTGTTGTTCCCACTGTTGCCTTAATATCCATTCCTTTGATGTTGCAATGAGATTTTATTTTTCTTCTCTCAGCAAAGTCATTTGTATGTACCAGTTTCAGCTCAAGAGACAACCAACCAATATTTTCCTAGCGCAKAAGGATGTAACTATACATTTAAATTTATTGTAAAACACTATGCTCATCTGTAATTATATTACTTTAAAATAAAGCCTTCATCTTCTCTAAGATCTTTTGATGTCCCTTGCCTGCTGACTCTTTTTTTCTTGTTCCCACTTACGTTAATGTGAAGAGACAGTTGAGTAAATGCACAATGAACTTCAAAACCTAGTAATTGTTTTTCAGAAAGAATGAAACTTGTGAATTAGATATGGATTGTAAAAGAACACCAGAGCTGATTAGTGTTCGTTCGGTTTGCCTGCTGGACCGTTCTGACACCTGTCTTCCCGCTTTCCCCATAAATGCCATTGCTGATCCCTCTATACTGCCAGTCACATGACAGCCAGGGAGAACTTGTGGGTGGGAGTTAAAAGACTCCCAGTGAACCTTGTCAGGCTTAGCAATTCATGAAACTCGACATAAAAGGCAACGTTAAACAAAGATGAGTTGAATCCATTTACATGCAAACTGTAGTTATCTGTATGAAAAAAGCCAGGAAAGGGGGAATGTTGAAGGGGTTACTATTTCTTTCTTCCCTTTAGGATGTGTAGATAATGAGTTGTGTAAGGCTTAGAGGGGGAAAAATAAGCCAACTTCCAAGGCATTGAAAAATTGCTTTTTAGGAAAAATCCTTTTCATCCTAACCATCTGGTTGCATCTTGTTTACAGCACAGTGTGCCAGTTTGTGCTTATTAATCATGCTTACACAAGTATCTTAATTACTCCCCATGTAGCTGCTCTGTTTTGAACTCAGAAGTTGACCTTTCTCTTTTTATTCCTTTAAACCATTAATCATACATAATCAACGCCAGTGGGGCAGAGCCATGGAGAAGTCTACCCAGATTCCAAAAGCACATGGYAGTCCTGAGAAACCCTGTAGACAGGAGTGATTGCACTGCTATCAGTCAGGCATATCTTAATTAATGACTGCTTTGTGAGTGTGCATACTTACATGACTGTAACCCAATTCTGTTCCCTGCTTTTGCTTCTGTCGAGATAACAGTTGCCCTATGATACTGGAGATCATTTTAAAAAAAAGTCTCTGTATATAGAAAAAAGTTCAGAGACAGCATACGAGTGAAAAGATTTGCTTCTCTTGTCTTTGTGCTCTCATTGCTTCTGTAATAATTGAAATTTAGAGAGGATGGCCAGAAAATGCTCTAGGCTCTAGATTCTTCTAGAATAAATATGTTGGAAGAGGGTGATTTTTTCCAAAATAACTTGGGTAACAAATATATTCCTCTTCTCCCCTCTCTATTAAAAAAAAAAAAAGGCAACAGGAGAGGGAGAAATTGTTTTGAAAAAGCATGGATTTGAGAAGACAGAGTGGAATTTCAGAAACAGCACTTTGGTTTCTAGTGTACKAGGCAAGCTGTAGTATGCAAAAGTAATTTAGCCTGCCCTGAAACTCTTCAGTGTGATGAAAATTTTATCAGTGGTGTAAAAAAGACAACTATCCAGCCTACTCATTTAGTCAGCTWACATGTTTATATACACAGGGAAGAAAAAAAAATGGGTTTGCAAGTATGACTTGCGTTTTCTCCGTACTGCTTTTGTTTTTCTGTTTCTTTTTGCCTTAAACTGTGTATTTAGAATTTATGCTGTCCAATCTCAGTTCCACTGGAGATGCAATTTTCACTTACAGGAGCTTTAACTACAGTTAAATGCCTGTCTTAAAAGCATTATGAGCCACCATCATAATAAGCAATTTGTTTATTTTTATTGCCAGCATGGAAAAAYAAGATATTTCCCAATAAACCACAACAGGAAAAGTAAGAGATTAAAAGCATGTATGAAAAAGCCTGTATCATGGAAATTATTATTATTTAGTTCAGGTAAAAGCTTTGCCATTCCAARTGTAGAATGCACCGCTGTGTCTTCTTATGTTTAAAAAAATACTTATTCAGGAGCAGAGTATATAGTGTGTGAGCTGAACTGTTTCATCCAGTCTAGTGAACAGTTGTGCTGTTTTTCATTGGACAATTTCTTTTCTTTGAGCTGAAAAATTTTCTCAGCCTTTTTGCATAGTTTTGGTGTTTTGATGTCCTTGCACTTTTGGTGTTCCCTAGAAGGTTCCTTGAGTATTGTTAAACAATCTAGCACAAACAAGCAAAAATTTATTCAAAGAAAATAATTTTGAGACCCTAAAAGAAAACACTTAGATTTTGCATAAAGGAACTCTTGCTGGCCTCAAACTTTAGGTTTATCTTCCTTTCCATATAGACAGCTAAGGATTCTTTCCAAGTACAGACTGTAGGTCTTGTAAAACAGAAAAATGTTGTTGATGAGATGCAATATTGACAAAATATGGTCACACGGCATGAATAGGTGGCCAGGAGCAGCAGACCTGAGCAGGGCCAGGCTGGGCTGTGTTGCTGGGGTGCAGGGTGGGCCCAGCCTCCCACTGCCACAGAGGAGCCATAAGCAGCTCCTGCCTGCTGATTACACCAGCTGCGTGGCCTTGCCTTTATCTAGGGCTGCAGAAACAAGCTCTCATCTAAACATCCTTTTATTTGGCAGTAGAAATGAAACATGGAGTTGTTTTCATTGAAGGAAGTCTGGTAAGGGCTGAATTGAGCAAAAAGGAGTAGCCTTTGTAAGGATGGCATGTGCACAGTGGGCTGTGCCCTCGCTGGAGGCCCCGTGCCATGCTGCACAGCTCRGGGTTCCCAGCAGCTGAAGGGCTGKAAGAWTATCTGTATGATCCTAGTTTTCTTATGGTGTTAGCTCCCATAGCTGGTACACTGCTGCACAGAGTCCAAGTGCTTTTCTTTGTGGGATCAACTAAACCAACACCTCCTGGTACAACAAGCAAAGCTCTTGACTGCCCAAAGTAGCTCACAACTGTTTCCTTCCTGCATGGTTCTGTTCTGCTGTCTGCTGTTGTTTAATTATATTGAATCTCTTTGTTTTCTTTGAACATTTAAACTGTAACTMAGAGGACTGAGTCAGAAGATTCTGTGCTGGAGGCGTGCATCTTGAAGTGTTTTTGTGCTGCAGTGCTTGCAAAGGCATTATGTTGGAGAGATAAATGATAAGAGTTGYTCTCCTGTGCAAGGAGCAGGCAGAATGACAAGGTAGAGAGAGACTGATGGTGGGGCAGATAAGTTACCTTTCACCAGAAGCAGATTTTAATACCTGAGTATTTTTCTGGTAGAGGCTCCATTTCAGAAGCTTCTATTGGTTCCTTTGCCTGGAATTTTAATTGCATGTCAGCTGAAATGATGATGCTATTCAGAAGGAATTCCTGTGATTTGTATAAATGAGGAGAACATGGAAACAGTTGTTCCCATCAATGACTGTTAAAATGTTATGACCTACTGTACCTCTCATTTTACATCTTCATTCTGCCTTGTTCTTCTGCTATACATCTGATAATCTTGTTATTAGGTCTTCATGTACTTTACTGTTTCTCCTCCTCCAGATTATTTTATAGCCTAACATTGAAAAWTTATCTCCATAATTAGGAATGAGGTTGTTTCCTGAATAAATGCCACAGTTTTCATCCCACATACTTCTAAGGGGGGAAACATTTTGTTTCTAGTCATTGTATCATTGAAGAAAGTAGTGCTTTAATGCCCYCTTTCCTCTTTAATGTGTTTTAATCATTGCTTTTACTTCATGCTTATTTTCAGTTTTCTATTTATGTAGTTWKTTCTTTAATTCTACTGTCAAGTCATGGGAAATGTTGTGTATTTTGCCCTCTTGAAGTTGAAATAAATACATGACTATCTCAAGTGAATTTTAATTGTCTTCTGTAGAGCTTTTCATTAGTGTGTTTGATGTTATATTATGTGTACACAGTAGATCTAAGAGAGGAAAATGCCTATGTGAAACCAACGTTATAGGACTATAATTAATCTTAAACACTTTGATAAGAACAAAAATAATCCAGGGATATGCTATTTGTTAGAACACAGGMTGCTGAAAAATGGAGTAGGTGCTCAATTTAAAGTTCTTGGAACTGTGCATGTGTGGTGACTGTACAACTGCAATGACAAGTAGTTGTTGGCCTCTGTAAGTGAGCACAAGGACATTCTTCACCTGGAAAGTGGTGTGGGTTTTTTCCCCTTCTGCCAAATACAACTATTTGCATATTCATACTATGGAGAAATAGGGACCCTCAGCTTTATTTGAAAGGTTAGTTTTACCAATGTGAAAGTGTCTGTTGTTTTGGYGGAGGAAGGATAAACATAACTATTTTTCTATTAATGTTTAAAGATTTCTTTTAGAGTTAGTTAAATAAAGTGGCTGTTTCTGTGTTAAATTTTAAATTTGATATAAACATGGAACTTTTATTAATATTTTAATGAGCATAAAGGAGCACTATAGCTAGCATTTCATATTGTATATTGAGATATGGAGTGATGTTAAAATGGATTCCTAAGTCTTCATAGTTGTGATGGTCTTTTAAGAAAAAACATGTTTTCAAATGTTGTTTCTCATTCCAGTGTTAATTTCCACCAATAAGGACAGTAACACATTAGGGTTGGGAAGAAGCCCCTTACAGTTTAAATATGTACAAATCTTTCAAGGAATTGTGAGCATGATGAAAGGCATATTGTAACAGGTAGTCTAATGTGCTCCTTTTATATTTTGTTTTTTCTTTCTCTTTTTACTGTGCAGGTATTAACTTGTTCATAATAGGCATACTACTACTAGGCAAAAATGCAATATACATATCTTTTAATATGTCAGGAATTATTCCTCTCAGAAATAAGAAAACAAACAAAACCAGCCCCAAAATCCTTTCTTGAGTTCTAAATTAGGGATTATAAATATTTGCAGAGTCTATCAGTCCTTGATAATATGCTGTTGGCTAGATTATAATCACCTGAGTTTCTTACTGCCTCATGTGCAGTTGTGTTGTGGTGATTTCTCTAAGAACCATACTGGTTCCTTCCTTTGTAGYATGATATTAATGGGAATAAGGTTTTCAGTATGTTTTGAATGAATTGTTAACATTGCAGATAGAATTAATACAAGAGGTCAGATTAATGCTGTCCTTTATATAATGTGAAGGCTGAATGTAAATCAACCAGTTATACCTGTTTATAWACTCWGAATCATTTTTTGGCTTATCTCAAATGTTTATCTGTCCTTGACATCACTTTGGAGCCTGAGCTAAACCCATGGAGWTGATAGTATTAGTGCAGTGTCAGTTTTGTCGTTTGGAAGCCTTCCTCAGTCAAATTGCAGCCTGAAGACAGTCCAATATAACTGTACACAGATGTCTTTTAAAATTGGCTTTACGCTTCAAAGATGACTGAAGGATAACAGAATAATATATTTTAATTCAAAAATCAATTTAGATATTGATATATTTTAAGGACAGTTTGAAAGTATAGTATATGTAGTAGCAAAGTATTCCATGGTTGTCAATCTCAGCACAGTTCCTATTTCTCTCTCCTTTACRTTCTGATAGCTAATTTAAGTATTGCAGATGAAAATATCTTGTTAGGATTCACTTGATAGCATCATTAAGCAGCACAGTATTTTAAAAATAAAATAGAACCACTTTTTTTGCACTTAGGATCACTTAACATAAAACAGCGTTTCATTAATTTAGAGTGTCTACTTTTAGAGTTAARAAAATATTTTCTTCTTAATAAAGCAGTACCATTGTGTAACTTTCTGATAGTGAAAAATTTTCTGCAGTGGGAAAAATTATGATWATGATTCAGGAGAAGGAAAACAGTTGTGTAGCTGTAGTGTATAACSTAGTTTTAGTGTTAATTTTTGAAAATCTGAAGCGTACTTTGCACCAAAACTACACCTGTGTGGTTTGGCTATCAGATAATGATTTTTCTAAATCTTGAAACTGTTAATTTAACATGAGAATTCTTTCTTTTCTGTTCTCCTTCCCTTGCTCCCCCCTCCCCAGTTTATTAGCAGTGACCTTTTTAAAGATGAAATGATCACAAATAGTCACTGGACAGCTGGCCCTTTAACTGGAAGTTAATGGCAGTATTTTTGCTGTGATAAATACATTGAAGTCAAGTCACTGCAGTGAGGAAACCCATCCTCCAGTCTCCTTATCCTGCCTCCAACTAGGGTACTGGGATGATACTGTTTGATGACATATTGAGTGAAATGCATAGTGGATTTGTAAAAATCTGTTTCAGTGGTAAAATATGCATTTTTTTTTCTCATGACCAGCACCAGACATTTATATTTCTGTTCCCAGTTGTACTGAATAACRTCATTATGCTGATTAACTGTGCAAGTGCCAAAGCAAAACTTCTCAAAGCTTTTGCAGTAACTCTACCATATTTTTATCATTTTCTGCTCTTAAGCAAAACAAAAAGGAATGATTGTTTCTTACTTCCAAGGGTATTTGCATGAAACAGAGGAATGAAAATGAGGAAGGAAAAAGATAATTTGGGCATGATAATACTGAGATGTTTTATTTCAGATCAAAAGTCTCAGGAAACAATTCATGTTTAGATCCTCGCTAAACTGAGAGATCTCAGTGCATGAAATTRCCATGTTTGTTCTAATGTGGCCTGCAAAGGACAAAAGGGGACAGAGGGTTGTCATTTAAAACTTCCCATTTGCTACAGCATAGAAACTAGTCAAGTTTCATGGGAAAAGTCTGAGTTGCACTATTCTGTGACATCAGTTCTTGGTTTTATTCCATTTAACACAGCTGAAAAGGCCATGCATATTAATCTRGAAGGTAATTAATATAATCAGTCACTATTGATGTATTGTTGACTCTGCAAAATCTTTGAGTGGGTTTAATACGCAGGCAGCACGATTGGCTTTAGTTAAGCTGTGCAATGCCTGCTACATGCACTGCTATTTTTTTGCTAGATTCTTTGCTGAATACAAACCACTGTTATAAAATTAAAGCACAAAAAAATAGCTGTGTGCTTGAACTTGTCTCTTTGCTCTACATAACCCCTCTGGAAATCCTTAATTTGGAATGACCTTGCCTGTTGCTGGCTCTAAATTGTGCCTYCATAAGCTCTTTAGTTCAAGGTATGTTCAGATAGATCAGCAGTGCTATTCTGTCCTCTTCTGTTTGAGGGTATCTATTCTTGCCTCCCACTGTCCACGTTGTAAGCCACAACAATACCATGGTCTGTGGCACAGAGTGGGAGGAAAGCAAATAGAGAATGGGACTAGGCAGAACTGTGGTTCCAATTCTAGCTCATTAATTCATTGTAGGTTTTTATATTTCTTTGCAGCAGTGCTTCTGTAGTTTGRCTTCCCTTTGTTGTGCAGAGTATTTAGCTGTACTTTTATGGGTTTGCCTTTGGGAATAAGAATCATAAAAGAACAGAGACCTCCAAAAAGGATTAACCCTCTGGTTTTCTTCCAATGATTTTTTTTTTGCTTCCTTTTGTGTTAATGGGAGTTGTTTTGGTTTTTTCCTTGAACTTGTAAAATATTTAGGTTATTTTAAAATAGACATTGCCAGTACTAAATGCTGACTTAATTTCTAAACCACGTAGTAGCTGTGGCTTTTGTTTTGTCACTGGAAGTCTATGGCAGCCATTGACTTTATTAAGAGCAGGAAAATGATATGTTACAGAGCCATTTCACCCTCCATGCTGTCTCCTCTAATACATATATCTATGGAATTGTGGTAATTAAAGGCTCTTTATGTTTTATGATTTCAGTTGCATGAGTTGAGTCTTAGCCTAATTGTTTAATGAACAGCTGGAAAGTTTTCTTGATCTTAAGCCATTACTGTAGGCTGACCTAATTTTGAGTCTAAGCAGAAAGACCAGTTTGCGCTCTGTTTTGTGTAGTTGACACTTCAGAAGTATGTGGCAGAAATATATGGCACAGGGCTGCCCAACTACTGATATGCCTGTCCTGAGAACAGAGAGCAGTGTTTTTTAGGTTGTTGAGTGATTTCATTTACTATTCCCCCAGCTGGAATCTCTTCTATGTCAGAAAAAACAATCCACCTGCATTTAATTGATGCTGTGTCTTCAGCTCTTGCTGGAAGTAACCATCTCTTCATATTCGAGAAAAGAACAAGCTTGAGTAGTGAGAAATAAAATCCATGTCAAATTTATGTGAGTTCATATAATGATAAAACAATTTATTTTTTAATGACTTGCTTGTAAAACGATGAGTTTGCTTTTTAACGTGCAGAATTTTGAAGCATCAGCTCTATAGCAAGAATTGATCCGTTCTGAAAAATATCTTTGAACATCTCTGGGTACTTAAAATAAGGCATTGTTAAAAAGAATATTTTTTTTTTCTGAATGAGAATGGGAACTTAAACTTCTGGAAGAGAAATCTGTAATTTTTTTGGCCATATTTTACATAGCTTTCCATGTGCTTTCTGCTTTTTACTTCTACACAATACATTATTCAGTACATAGTTATCTAYAATAATCTTGTAACTGAGATGACTTCAGAGAGTCTGAAGTACTGGCTGTTACTTRATGGGTGGGGCAGTTCTTAAGTGGGCTATTTTGTCGTGATTTCAAATGCTTCCTCTTTGTCAGTGCCAGCTCCGTTCTTTGCTCCTTAGGAAGCRGTTTTCTCCTTTGATGTGCTTGTCTAATAAACAGTTGTATTTAACAGCACATGGTGGTTTTTGGTTGGAGTTCAGGCCATATTTTAGTGTACATGSTCCAGTTCCCAGGCTGTAGGTGCTGTGTAAGGAATACACAGCCTCTTCCTTTTTACACAGCACTGGCACTGCTGATGTGGCAGCCCTGCATCCTTCTCAGCTTTGCTGCATGGTGGGAACCCTGGTGTCCTACAGCTCCTGAATTCTCTACCTCACATCTTTAGGAGATAGGTGTTACTTTTCTCATGGGTTTTACCCATTCACAAAGACTACAAAATGTGACTTTCAGGTTCAAGAAGATTGACTCTTCCCTGTCTGAACAATTTATGTGAATGCAAGTAATTTTTGCCCTGGGTGGGTACCCAGCTTCTCTGGGACTGACTGGTTTTATGTAAATGCTTAGACAACCTGTAAAGATTTTTTTTTTTGTTATGTGGTAGATTTGAGTTCTGATGACATCATTGATTTTGGTAGTCTGGGATTATTCWGATATAGTTTGGCAGTTTATGATGCCGTGCTTGACATAGTTAATACTTGGCTTCAGAGGAACCTACCWGAGCTTTATTAAAAAGTATATATATCCCAAATCCTCACTTGAGACATGCTGGTTTAGATCATGAGAAGTTTGCTAGGCCCCCATTGCATGTGTTGTCTCTGAACTCTTCCCATGGCCATGTGAACAGAGGATATTATACATATGGCACCTCATGTGGAACATGCATGTGTAAAGTACATACCTGGAGTAAAATACAAAAACTGAGTTTTCTTTTTGCGAGTTCATTCCTTTGCTTTATTCTCTTAAAGTGATTTTTCCAAACCCCGGGATTGCTTGGCTGAGTTATATAAAGAAGAATAATGAAAAATTGAAATTATCATATATGCTGTCACTGTGAAGTGAAGGTTGCTGTTAATATTTTGCTAATCCATAATTCAGTTATTTGGAATACTTCCCATTTACAAGGGAGATATCTTCCCACWTTCTCCTTTGATGTAAAGAGTGTGATTGTAAGTATACTTTTCTAGTAGTATTAATAAATATTTGCTTGACATTTAATCTCATTGATCTTTAATCAGTTCTTAGTAGTTGTGATAACTGAAGTTACAAAGTTGAAATAACTTCCTTTCTGTATCAAAACAGGAATGCTGCTTTCCTTTATTTGTATATGTTTTAAAGATACTATGCCTTGTCATTTATTTCATTTGACTTAATCATTGGAGAAGATTAAAGGTGGCTTATTTCATAGACATATGCTTAACAAAGAAGGATTTTACAAACATCTGTGCAAAAACATACARCATCTTCCTGCTTTCTTATCAGTAAATGCAGCTGTTCCTGTTTTTAAAAATCAGATGTGTGATAATGTGGAGTAGCAGTGTTTGAAGGCTTCATTTTCTGATATCTAAGACATGTTTCTTTTTCCTGAGCTCGGACAGGTATAAATAAGAAAGATAAATTTACAGCTAATGTTGATTTTATTTTTTTTTCCCATTTCCCCCTGCCCCTGACACTATCAGAAACTGTTGCCAATGTCATCTGCTAAGTGAATTGCAGGTTCTTGTCACATGTATGCTGGCTTAAGCATAATTAGTCTATACACTGAATAGTGATAAATATGCACAATGATACAACTTTTATACAATTTAAAATTTCTGTCAAATTTATAAATTAAAAAGAAGTTGCYRATAAARRAWTGTGAGTAACTTAATGTCCTTCACRCAAGRGACACTATCAGGAAATCCAAACCCAAGTTGTCTCTTTAGTGGTTTTATTCTTGGTTTAAAAGTATGGTTTGCTGTTTGTATTGACAGATCCATACAAGTGAAATAGGAAACATAGTTGTTGAGATAAATAGATGTGCAAATCTGTTAGTAAGTCATTAAGTTACTATTTTCAGTAGCTAAATTGCAATTCTACACTGTCATTTTTACAGCTTATTTCAGTTTTGCTTTGTTTCTTTCTTTTGGAGCCAAGTGGGGTGATRTGCCCATTAGTCTTTCAGAATGGGTAAATGTAGTCAAGCAAAACAGCTACAAACCATGTTTCATGGTAATCTCTCTCTGGCCAAAACCCCATAAAAAGCCTACAATGCATGTCTTCTTGAAACCCTCCCATACGTGTCGGTTGTAATGTTACAGGTAAAATGTAATAGGGTGTCTTAAAAGTAGCATAGAATCTTAACTGAGTTGTGTGTTCCTCATCACCATACCCATGAGTACTTCTGTTTTATGATTTTTTATTTTTTTTTTACTTTGAGCTTCATAAAATTTTTAAGGCTGACAGATGAAAACTGCTTTTTAGAACCACTCTTTTCCAGGCCATATTGATATGTTGAATCACTTCTATTGTTGTTTTAATTACAGTATAGAGCAATCTTCATGGTTTCTGGGTTCCTTTATTTGTTTRTTGCTTAGCTCTCTCACTGAAGTCTCAGGTAAATCTGATCCTGCTTAGTGTGAGATCTGATTGGMTCACACCTGGCAATTTGTCACCCGTCTCTAAATGGCCAATGAATTTTTCACTATCAGGTGGTGTTACAAGGAAATCTGGGAAATTGCAAACTGAAAACTGAGAAAGAAAACATGTATGCACACTTTTTTTTTTAAAGAAAGTGCTTCGCAAGCTTTGTTTTAGTAGTTGGAAGATGTTTAAATAGCTKTTGCCAAACCATGAGTAGATAACCTTAGTGGAGGGGAAGTTTATTTTTAGTCTATTATGAGTTGGTTAGAAAATCAACTTAAGCTGAATAAGTTTGCTTTGCCTTCAAATAAAGTAAGAATGTAGGTACAGATGTTTGATTATTCTAGATGAATGAATGCAAAACCTCATATAATTTTGGTGGTGTAGTAGTAGAGACTTTCATATAAACTCAGTCTTTTTCTTCAGACGCTGATATTACTATTTAAAAAACTTAGGATATTCTAGCAACAAACAGTAACTACCATGTCCTGCAATTGCAGGAAGTCTGTTTTACAAATACAGTGATATTAATCRCAAGATATAACATATTCTTCTTGCTTCCTTCTAGGCTCCTTTATATGATCTCCTTTATTGTTTCTTGTAGGAGCTCATTTTTTTATTTTATRTCTTGGAAAAACGATGTCTTACTCTGGTGATTCACCTTGAGGTTTGATGAGAAGCAGGCTTGCTTCTTYTCTATCACCCATAAATTATTGCTTTACGAAAGTCTGCTTGGTGCTGTGGGTCTGAAATCAGGGGCAAAATGAAAAAGTGCATTAAAACACAAAGATTTCTGATTTTAGCAGCTTTCTGACTGCYCTGTCATATTTCATCACTATTAAAATATTACTGAAATATTGGGTTTGCCTTCCTATTCCTTACAACAGGCTTAACTCTTGGTTGTGCAGCTGGAGTTCAAGTGTACGAAAGTCAAGACACTTCCCTTCTAGTCTATAATCAGATTTTTCAAAGTTTCTATAATTATTTTCAGTACAAAAGAAAGAAATTTTCTGTTTTGCTTAATCTTGGGTTATTTGGTGGCAGATGCATTTTCATGGTTTGCATAGAAGTCAGTCCTGTAACCCAGATGAAAATCCTAGCTAGAATAGCTGTATTTCAGATTTTCCTTTAGAGTAGGGTATTTTATGCAAAACTTGTAAAGCTGGATATAAAATGGGATAAGTCAACCTAAGACTCTAAGGAAATGTTGTTTTTCCTGCAGGGAGAGAGGAGGAAGGCATACGCTTTTGTCAGCACCTGTAAACTGACAGCTAAATAAAAATAGACTGACAATACATGTGCAAGAAAGGGAATGGAAATTGCCTCAGTCAAAATGTCTTTACAGCCAATCCTTGAGATGCTTCTTTGCAAAAAGTATGCAACATTTGAAACTGAACAAGCTCCTCCTTCAGGAGCTAAAATGATTTAAACTGCTGCTGACTCACTAAAATATGTAAAGAATAAGACTTGTTTAGCTAGAGAAGCTAAATATTTGATAAGTCATATTTATCGTAAGGTTGTGCTTTTTAAGGCTTCCTAKGTTGTTGGTTCATAAATAGTAGTTCTAAATTAAATAAATGCTGGGTACTAYGATAATTATGGAGTTACTGAAGAGGCCTACAATCCATWTTTTAGCAGTGTTTTCTATGGATGTGTTTTGCCAGTACTAATATGTTTACTTATATCAGTTTATTTCAGAAGTCTTTGTTGTTTATCTTACTTTTATGAAGTAATTTTATTATTATTAATAAAAATAATAGGAGAATTTGGCAACTGGATACACAACAGACGTGCTGTCTATTTTCTCTCTTCGTTTATTTTTCTCTTGTTAAAGTCATCAAAATGTTGACAGCTGCATAACTCTCTTTMAAGCTTTCATATCTTGACAGATATTACAGATATTTGTCATTTTACTTACAGTAAGTGACAGCTAAATTAGCTTTATGCTGTATTGGAGGATATCTCAGATGTAGTGAGTCCAGTCAAATTTATATTCCATTTCTTTAATGTGCAGCTGATTTTCGAGTGGTTATTAAGGAGTGAACAGTGAAGTGATACATGAAGAATGTGAAAATATTGAGCTAGCAGATATTCAAGGTTAACAGATGAGAAATACGTTCCCCTTTTATGACTTCTATCACATTGGATAGTCTAGTTTTTCCTTCATTTTCACTTCTKGTTTCAGCTAGATGTGGGGTTGAAGATCTATATCATCCTGCTTTAATAGATRCCCCCTTCCCAGCTGAGTATTTAAGGCTGCCAGGAGATCCTTGTAGGTGTTTGTAGGTTACAGTGGAAGATCCTCAGTGGGACAAGGTTGGTTCACTATCACTGCACCTACCCACTGTGTGTTAAGTACAGTTCATTCATTGTCTGCCTGCCATGTACATGTATTTCAGAATGTATGTATGTATTTCTGTTCAAAAGTTTGGGCTGAATTAAGGATGGGAAGAGAACAAACAAAACTACTGAATGGAAGAAAATATCTTTTTGCTGTCAAGTAACTTATTCAGCAATGTCACTGGTGGTTGTTTTTTTTTTGTGCCATGCATAAATACAAAGCATAATTAAAAAAATTGCAGTAGATCTTTACATTATTAAACTGAGAATGTCTGCAAAAATGTASTTGACAGGAGGGAGAGATAAAGGAAGAAAAAAAGGAAAAAACTTGTTGTCTTTTACCCAGATAGCATAATTACACAATTCAGTGTTTCTCGCAGTTGTCTGTTTAAATTGCTGTCAGAAATTGAAAACTCCATAGTATGATATTTTTTCATTTTAGCATGTTCAAYGTATTGCTAATGATAGCCAGACTCCCAAATTACTATAAATGTAAAAAGATGAGTTATACATGTTCAGTGTTTTAATCTACTCTGTTCTGATACTSCTGTCTTACTCCTGGGAATCCCTCTAGCATTTGGACAATTAGTATTTGGAACAAGCCATTATAAGATTAGCTCAGTGTTGCTCAAATCAAAGTAGAGGAAGTGAGACRAGCCACCTGAATTGTAAGAGAATAACTGATAAAACTGATTTTTTTGTASTATACTTTAAATAACTCTTAAAAACTTCAGAAGTTTTTGAAACCTGCAAAGTAGTATAATTGTATCTTGATTTTTTTTTTTCCCAGTGGTGTTTATGTCAGATTTTGTTTATTTGTTTAGGGTTTTCTTTGGGGCGGGTTGTTTTTTCTAATTTTTAATTTTTTGGTAGGTGCAGCCTTCTCTGAAAATAATTTATGCTCAGATGGGCTGAAGTTTAAGTTAAGCATAGCAGTTTCTCCTAGAGGACCACCAAAGCAGGGGCTCTGTGTGAGTTTGTGTGTTAGTATCTGTATGTACCACTTTGCATTCCGAGGAGAGCAAACCCAAGAGTGTTGAGTGAAAAATTATTTTTGGGGATTACTTTGGATACTGGCCTGAATCAGGCACAGAGTTACATCTGTTCTAACTGCAACTGATGCTAAAACACCTACTGACCTCTCAGAAGAGAGGAAGGTTTACAGCAGTGTTACAGAGAAYCATGGCTTAAGTGGAACATTGCCTTATGCTGTGTTTAAACATATTTTCTTTTCTTTCASTATTACTGACATAGCAGATATGTGGCAGGGAGTAATATTTATTGGTAGAGAATTTCTTGGGAAAGTCTCTAAAGTGGAAAAAAGTGTGGCAAATTGCAGAAGCTGGAATAGAGCTTTCRCATTCTCCTTGAAAAGAATGTTTGCTTTATGATAAAAAAAAAAGGCATAAGAATTTTGAAGAGGTGAACATATGCTGTAAAGGTTTATCTGCTTTACTTCACAGCACTGAAGCTGGGCATTTCACATGTTCCTGAATGCCAGCAAATGCACCTGGTGATCCTAACTGTCAGTATATTCTAGGATTTGATAAGTGTTTTCATTCTGGTTCTTGAATGAGAATTTTCCACAGTCCAAGAAAAATTATATAGCTTGTATAGAGTTCTCTAAAACCATTAATTGGTCTATTCAGATTTTATCTGTAACTTTACTTTGTGTTGGGCACTATTGGTATATATACTATATAAACTATACTAAAGCCCTGTTTCCTAGGCTTTAGTGATAGGATGAATATTCCCCASGAACACGCAGGCTGAACGTGCTGATTGCTTAGCGTGGGTTAAACACACCTAGCTGAAACATAACCTTATTAATATTACATCTTTCAGATTTGTCAGGCATCTTAAGAGTGTAGTATTCCAGCAGYGGTTTTATAGAAACTTGCTGCAGAACTGGATGGGATTACTAATGTATGAGATACATCACACTTAGTGCAGTATTAAATTCTAGCAGTGAAAGGATGCAAACCAGTTCATAACCTTAAACGAACATTGTGTGCTACAGTAATCTTAATAATAGTGTACAGTCAAATTAGCAGTGAATAAATGCTGAACTCTGCTTTCTGTCAGAAATGGTACTCATGCAGTCTCCTGTTGGTCTTTGTGCATGCTGTCCTGCGCAGCTCACTGGAGAAAAAAACATAAGATAAAAAGACGTAATGAATTATTCTGGCTGCATAACACGTTGTAYAGAAGGTGCTGAGGATCTCAGTAAGGATGAGAAATCTTGCCTGTTTCAGTTCTTGGGTGAGCAGCAGTGTGTGTATATAAAACTGCAGGAGTACCTCCTTCCAGAACATGTCTGTTTATCAAAATTATATTAAAACAGAAGGTGGAATAAGTATAATTCTTAGATAGTAGGCAATTGATTCAGTATAATCTTATTATTCCAGATGTGACAGAAAGGGGAGGCAAGACCGTAGGGACAGACCTTAGGGCTACAGCTTTTACCCTAGAACACATATGGGAATTATCAATCACTGTATTTCCCTGTGCACGTTGTGCTTTCTCTGTAGTTTTGCACTGCTTCATTGGAGATTTTTCACCATTTYTCAGTTGGGTGGATCCGGTAAGTCCCCACCTTCTTCTATTCCAAGGGTTGCCAGCATCCCTTCTGAGGAACTCATATCACATTCTTTTAAGGTGTTTGGTGATGCATTGGGAATAGATGGCTCTCCTCTTTCTATATAAACTAATAGGTCTTCTGTCACTTCCAATTTAAACTCCTGGGGCATCAGAAACTGTTACTTCACATTTTCTTCCCTGGAAAACAAAACAAAAACGRATGAGACTCTTTCAAGCTGCAGTGGAATGAATTTTGAAATTTAGAACACATACTTTTTGCTGAATAGAAAAAGACTTTGACCAATCAACCTGCTGTACTTGAGGAGCAGTGGTTAAAAACTTAARAAGCTTACTGTAGAGCCTGTATCATTATAATCATCATCCTAGAAATTTTTTTTTTGAGATGGCAGAAGGAATCAGCCATAAGCACAAGGAACAGCATATTTATCTCTGTAGAAGAGCAGATGTGGATAGCTTTTGCAGCATACTTGTAGGAACATAAAAGGTCTCCCAACTAGCCCTGCTTTGGCCTTGGAGAGCCCTCCCTATAAGGCTGGCTGAAGTAAGAACAAGATCTGTCTTTTTGGAAATTCAAACTGAGGCCAAATTAACCAAATRCTGTAAAACCTTGATGTCCAGAAGACTGATGTGTATGGTTTTTCATTTCAGTCATTTCTGTAAGAAGATGTATTTGGTTTAGTAGATCAGCCTTCTTGGAGTTGAAAAATTATTTGAATAATGCAATGATTCTCAAAAATTGCATCTATTTGTATCTAATTGCTGTCTCAAAGAGGAGRTTTTGTGCTCCAGATTCCCAGTCTGTAACTGTGTGACGGGGATGAAGAGATAAAATAGATTTCRAAACAGGAGAACCTCCTGTAGGGTGGTTGAAGGGATTTGTTACTGTTTCCTTCTTGCAGTATGAATCCAATACCTAGAAGAAAGGTGTGTCCTCAAAGTTTCATATTAGGAGGGAAAAGAAAAATGTTACTGCGTTTCCTCCTTGATGAAAATGCAGACAAAGCTAGTAAATGCTTGAAATATGGTTGTTAGAGGCTCATCTGAATTTTTACTAGGCATTATGAARTATTTGTTTTAACTTTGAAGAGTGCATCAATTAAAAAGAGATGSTGCCTCAGAGAAATGTTTACAATAAATGCCAAATGACTGACCTGGCCTCTTCTTATTTGAAGTGCTAGTTCTCAGGACAGATTATAAAGTATTTGGATGAGGATATGGGCAAAAAGAATRGTTTGATTCTTGCTGTGTTTACAGGTAAAAGACTCATTTGCAGATAGTTGTTGTAGATCCCAATCAAGCTCAAAACAAAGTTTTAGGAAACACTGTATATACAAAAAATGTACCTTTCTGAAAGTGATGCTTAATGGAATGACAAGTAAAATCCAGGGAAGGTATCACCATTTTCACTCTAGATGGAGAAAGTAATGGATTTTCCCAGCATTTTGAAAAGCCTGGCCCCTAGCTTGTGCTGTTAATCTGCCTCTAAGTGGTGAAAGAATAATGCATTTTTCTTAAGTCAGTTTTTCTCTATGTTTCTATTAGTTCAAAACAGAGCTGAATTTCACTGAGAGGAAAGGGTATTTTTGTGTATKTATASACACACRTATATACATRTGTGTGTATRAGATGGYRACRTTCATTTCTGTTTGTCTCTATGGTCTGAAAACTTCTAATGAATCCAACTACTTAATGAAATTGAGAAACTACTTAAAATAGTCCTGTTTACCAAAATTTACCTGTTTACCTGGTCTGTTTCCCAAAACAGTTTTTTGTTTTTAAAGCTATACAAGTCAAGTAGCTTAACAGGTTGAGTTGCTAGATGATGTCTTTTTATACAGAAATACTGTTTGCTCTGGGACCGAATGCATGTGTTTGTATTGGGTTTYTTATGTTAATAATGAGGGTTTGTTTTGTAACCAGTAACCATTGAGACCTCTCTGATGTTCATACAGAGTGATTGCCCTTGATAGTTTTTCTCTGAAGCAGATCTAAAACACTATTGAGATCTTTACACTTCATCATATCTCTGTCATATTTAGTATTGAGTTTTATTTTTAAATGTTTCTATGCCTTAGATTTTGTATTAGTTTATTTTCTTTTTTCTTCTTTATTTTTTCATACTAGTTAGGTTACCCACTTCAATTTTCTTCTTTATAGTCTCCTAGAGTTAAAGATAATGCATATTTATCTAGCTAAAAACTAGTTCAGCCCTGTCCTACTTCTGGGATCATCCCTGTGCACATAATGATACCAATAAACACAAGGAAATCCTCAGACACTTTTGCTCCYGGCTAAAGATGAATCTGCATGAAAGCATTTCTAGAGTCTGTATTTTTCTTGTCAGAAGATGTAAAACCTTTCATGTTTGCTAGTTGGCTTGTATTAAGGGAGAGTCCCTTAGCCTGCCATGAGTCATGAAACTTCTTTTGTCCTGGTAGCTGAGGGTGTTAAGGCAAGTCCCGAGTTCACACTCCAGGCGCTGGCTCTCGTTTKCACATGCTGGCAGTGGCAAAGCTTTCTTTGCTGTTGGGGATGTGAATKGAACTGGGTGAGGTCAGGAGCTCAGTGACTGGAACTGCAATTCTTCGAAGGGGATTCACCTGATGATAGGTCTTGTGCAATGTCTGTATTAAAAAGAATATTTCTGAAAGACTTTTGTGGAATTGGAAAAAGAGGAARGAATAAAGACATCTTACAGAAACAGGAGTGTGATGATTTGAGTTGGGATTATTTTTAGCAGAAGTCAAAACAAGGGAAGAAGTTCTTAATAGAATCCTTCCTATTGTTGGACTGTTCTGTTGCTTGTATTCAGTATACTAATGGGACGTGTCATGTCCCTTTTCAAAACATGGAATGCTTGTATCTCCTGCTGGTCTTAGTCTGAGGTTTTGGTATCATTGTGTGTTCTCCAGTGTTATTGGTAGTAAATATTAACTGTTGTAGGTAGGAGGTTTCTCAGCTACCCTTTTGTTCTTCAATTCTACATCTGCTTCRTTTTTTCAAGTTAATTCCTTGGATTTTTAGATTTAGAGGTATCTGCAAACTCTTTGGATAAAGTTTGATGCCTCAATTTAACTAGGTTAAATTAATTTCATAATAGTTGTAGGTGTTGCTGCATTATTTGTGGTGTGACTTGACAACCTTACCCCTTCCCCTTCAAATGTAAAACTGGAGCTGAAAACCTCCAAGCCTGGCTTTGCAGTACAGGAATGTTTCTGTGCAACAGCCAGTGTGACATAGTAGCTCACTGTCAAATTAGTCACAAGAATTTTGAACATCTCAGGGTTTTCCATAGACCAACAGCTTTTCCCCTCTTTGTATGCTTGTCAGGGTTCTCTGGATACCCTGACTCAGRCCTTTCTGTTCTTGCATTGTCTCCAGGATTTGTGTCAAATAGCTCTTTGCTAATTTGTTAGTATTTTATTCTCAACAGCCTGCCTTTAAACCAACCCTAGAGTGTCAAACAGGGTCTGAAGGGTGTAGTAGTAGTATTCTGAAATTATTATGGTGTGCTTCTACGATGGAGAAGGCAAATCAGAACAATAGAATTGAACGCAGAGTTCCTGCTTCCAGTGTCCTGGGTGTGTGCTGTGAGACACCAAGTCAGAGATGGATTCAGGATGAGCATTTACACTCTGGTGCACAGCAAGAAGAAAGCGGTAGAAACCAATCAAACGAAGAAATTGTRATACAGTATCTTAATATTCACACTGTCTAATTTAATACTATCAATACTTGCACAATAGTTGCAAAAATAAATTTTCAGATCTTGTCAAGTGGATGCGTGTGCAGCTTCATGTACCTCCAACTTCCACAGTGAACATTTGCAGGCAAAAACCATGCTATTCTGAAGAAATAATTTTATCCCCTTGGACAAKCTGCTGCTTTCTCCCTCACCTATTTTATCATGTGAAGTCTTCTGGACAGACATGGCCATGTCTGTAATCGGTTTCTTTCTCTTTTTATGCTTTGTAAACTTGAATTATGCCCTTCTAACTTTCCAGATAGTCCTTTGTCCACAAGGCTTTCTATGATTAGGGAATAGTCTGGTCTTGAACTGTAAAATTGTCCTAACTGTAAAATTGTCCTAGCTGTAAAATTTAAATACACAATAAATGAGTTTGGAGAACCAGATTGGGGTACATGAAAAGAACTGCTATGTGGGGCTGCTTTAGACTTCTAGAAGAAAAACCTTTGGAAAGCAAGTTAATGATCAAAGATCTTTGGCAACTTAAACTTACTGTGACATTTTGCTCATAAACACTTATTAACTCAGGCTGAGAACCATTTGTCTAAAGGTAGTGGCATATTCTGTGGTTTTTCTACATGGGCAGTGGGCTCTCTTAGTTCTAGCTCAAAATAATTTATCTAGAAATATTTGTTAGGTTAATCCCTGTACATTTTGTTTTAGCTGACTACAGATTTATGTCGTCTGGGCTTCTTGTTTGGTTGATGGTCAGAAGTTTGAATGAGAATATCACTCTGTGGAGCACAGAGTGCACAGCTGATAACTTGGCACATGTGAAGTATGTTATAAAAACATAAACTGCCACAGGAATGCATTTCATTTTTTGACTGAGGAATGGGATGAAATAGATGACTGCTTGAGTTCCTTTCCAGCTGTTTGTTTCTGTATTGTTTTACACTGAYTTTTCTATTATAAATTCAACATAACACTTGTTGGTATTGTCATGATCTTACATATTGTTTGTATTTTTAGTTCTGCAGCTGTTTTTACGAATATGTTACTGATGCAAACAAGTAAAATTTTAGATGTAGATGGAATTCGTCAACTGAAATCAAGGACTAAAGAAATAAAGAGACCAGTAATACCTGTTGCTTTAGCCAAAGCTTTCTGCTTTGAAATGAAATTTTCCCAGAACTTCATGTATGGTATTCAGGCCGTTAGTGGTTAAAAACAAAACAAAAAACAAACAAACAAAACAAAACAAAGTCATGTACATCAGAACTTCCAGAAGACAAAACCCACTGGCTTCCTGTTTAGTACCTTTAATTATGATCAATTTCATATTGGGCAAAATATCTAAACTAAGAGAATGGCAGGCACCCTCTTCTAAATAGTTATGTGGAAGAATGGGACATTATAACAATAAACCTGCAAGTAAAATCTGTTTGGATAACTGTATTACATCRCTGTTTTGTGTATTATATTCAAGGGGAGTGCATACCTTTTTATACCAAAGACTTGTAAAATATTGTATTTCAGGTGAAATAKAAATAAGCAGCACAACTGCCACAGGTGACAGTGGGGTAGAACAATTTTTTCATACCTTTTCAGTGTTAAAAATGATTGCATAAACTATTTGCTAATTATAATAATTTGGAACRAGTGGGCAGATTGTTTTGTGGCTATTTTGTTTCCCAAGTGGCTTTATTCTSCTTTCAGAGGAGAGTAAAGAGCATGAAATTTGCTGTGAACTTTGGAAATCCATTTCCGTTGTTGCTCTGTGTTGGTTGGTCGGTTTGCTGGCTCTGCATGAGAAATCTTTTTCTTCGTGTGTTTTTTGTTTGTTTTTATTTTTTTTTCTCTGTGCTGATGCTGTGATACCTTATTTCTTTGAGGAGCTGTAATTCTTCCTCTTTCTGAAGTGGGGAGGGCTTTTCTGTATTTTCTTTCTCAGCAAAAATAATCACATGTTAAACAGTACTACACATGAAATTAGTAGAATTTGGAATTTTTCAATATTCAATATTTCAAATATATCAGAGTAGAAATTAGGTTTTTCAAACTGTTTTAAATGAAAATGCTGCTGCATCTCTTAAAGTGTCTTTTGTCTTCAAATGCATTTTTAACAGTGACAATAAATTGTTTAGGTATTTGTAAAGAAAATGCAACGTGTAGAATTCTGACTTCAGGCTTTTGGGGTTTTTTGTGGTGGTGGTTTTTTTGTTGTTTTTTGTTTGTTTTTTAATTTATTATTATCGGGTTTTTTTCCCCATCCTTGTATTTTGTGCTGTTTTTATTTTCTTTGGTTTATCATTTATGTAATTTTGTGGAACCTATGAATGTCTGGGCACCATAGGCTGTGAACTTAGCATGAAAAAAAAAAGTCAAACTAAACCAGACAGAATTAAGTACTCATTTTAGACTGTGCATCTGGATTTCAGCTGCCAATTATTTAGAAAGCTTACCATTGTTGCATGCAACTTGCATTTCATATGCTTGACTCTTCTAATGATAATAGTACCCTCGATCTTAAATTCCAATGTGTCAAAAGGATTATCTCTGTTGTGTCTTCATATTAATCATGACTGTAGTTTTGTACTTTATGTAGGCATACACTGCTGTTTGTTGCTTTAGTGCAAAACTTGCCATCTACAAAAATAATTTTTCTGTGCTGTGAGAAGAGTTGCTCCTAAAATATCTCTTGGGCTTGGATATAAATTTATTTAAATTAATTAGGAAATAGCAATTTTATTTTTTATATAAGGGCTGGTTTTTATCACAATAACATATCATTGCAAAGGTGATTGCATTCCTAATTTCCTTCCATAAGTTACAGTTAGAGATCTCTTGTGATTGCTCTTTCTTTATAGATCTGAATTATCTACCATTCTGTCAGTCCAGCTATTTCCATATGAATATCTAAGCTCATTAGAATAATATCCAAAGCATGGTACACTGCATTATTGTGCTGTTTAATAAGCRTCTCGCCTGCCCCTCACAGCACTGCTATGGGCTGGTTTTCTCTTTTTTTGCAGATCACTGCCATTGTTTGCTGAGTGCCCATGAGGGAGCACTTTTTGTGATCTAGTGCTTTTGCTTGTATAATACTGATTCAGAAAAGCAGCCTGCTTAGAGAGAAACATTAATTAGGTGCAAAGGTGGCGTTATTCCRTGGTTTGGGGGTGGGGGGAAGTACAGCAAATAAATTATCTCCTATTTGTACGATGTTTTATGGTTGTCAGCTGTCTGTTGCCAAAGAACCCTGGTGGAGTTAAATGCTTGTGACACCTTGCCCAGTAAAGGTAGAGTAAAAGCCTGTTATGGAGCCTGCTTTGTGACAACCCGTGCTAGTTTATATTAGCTTAACCAATCACTTTTTTCTGTGCTTGGCAAAATTTGTTAAATTAATTCAGTTGCAATTAGCAGATTTATGGGAAAGTACCCTGTTATCCTTTAATTGGAGAGCATAAAACTACAAACTGAATCTGCTGGTTCTATTTGTGTAATAGGCAATCTATCTACGACAAGGTTTGATCGATGGAGTCGTATGATGCCCTTGCCTTGTTTTATATTGGCTGTCAGCTCTTAACTGGGACTGAAGTATCTGGGTAACAAAAATTGATATAATGACTTAATGCGCCTTATTCTCTTTGAGCTACATCAGTTTAGAGCACTTCTGAGAGAAAAATGTCTGGAAAATATCAGGGAGTCATTTATCAACCTGTTTTCATTAGCATACTGCCTAGCACTGGCAAGGATTTGAATAAAAAAAAAAAAGCAGGATGGTACAATTTATTTCAGGTCTCATATTTCTTGGATGAAAGGAGACTTCTAATAAATGGAAAATATAGAAAGAAGCATTTCTTGCTGATTTTTCCTAAATAAAAGCTGTGCAAAAACATACCTTCAATTTGATTGATAATAGCACAGGAAGCATACATGTACRAAGGTAATCCGAAAATTAGCAGAAGTATCATCCCTTGCTGCATCTGGCTCATTTATTTGAGGTACACCACAGATGAAACCCCATGTCTTGTATGTGTACACAGGAAAATTTGTGTGGGTGTGTGGTGTAGGGGGTTGTCACCATAGAGGACTTCACAGRAAATGTGGGATTTGATCTCTTTAAAGATAGAGCTGTTAAGCTATTCAAGAATCTGCTGWAAGTGAAGTGAAATAGGTACCAATCAAAATGTTTGTATAGTGGGCAAAATCTSTGCACTGCATCAAGTCATTTGTTCTACCTACTCTATGATGGTAACCAGAAGAGGTAATAATAGCAACTGGAAAGTAGTTGTGTGTAACTCAGTCTTTTTTTTTTTGCATGAAATTTTTATGCATCAGTCAGACTGCATACAGTGTGCCTAATGTATAAAATAAATTGGTGTATAAATCAGATTATGAGCAGGATGTAGGCAAGTCTCCATTTGCACAYAGGAATCAAATCCAGACATGGGAAATTCCTGTTTTAACTTCTGGCATTTATCAGGGCTTTATCAGGTGGCAGTTCAAGCTTAATTTTCTAATGATAAAAAATTAAAAWAAAAAAARRGGSTTCCTCCATTCTCAGCAAAACCYGAGTGCAATGGATTACAGAAAAGCCTGAAAATCAAGAGCTTGTTGTCATACACAGCAGTATCTTGTGACCCATTCTATAGCTTCTAACTATGTCAAGGATTTGGAATGCCAATCAATAAAAAGTGATTTATGATTGGTATAAGCAATTGTACATAGCTTCACATTGATCAGTATGTAGATTCCTTGACATAAGAAGTTATTATCTATGACAGATACKTGTCTAACTGCTWACTGAATTGCACATTTTTCCCCTCAGTGTTATCAAACTACCACCAAATATAGACCATAACTTTGTTGCTCCTTGCATGTGAAAGTGAGAGTATGATGAACAGCAAGTGTCAGTGTATRGGTTGTCTGACCTATATTTATAATATAGGTCACTATAATATAACCACAATAAATAACCACTATTTATTGATGCAACTTGTGCTGCCTATGAGATGACAATATCACCCAGTGTTGCCATGACAATCACAATGAGTGTTGGGTCCATGGTATTTCTCCAGGACTTGGTAGACAATATTGAATCTAAGTTATCTGTTGCTTGTTACCTGGTAAGCATCTACAAGAATGCAGTACTAGTGTTCTWGCAAGGAGGGGTTTGTGCCACATGGATGGTTCTCTTCTTACTCCTGATAATTTTTTTGAAAATCATTCTGATTAGATGGTGTAAAAGCAGCAGTAGTTTTATGCAATGTGCTTTTATCTTTCCAGGAGGTTTTTGKTTTTTTCCCTAAATTAGAATGAGTCCTGTGTCCACTTGGTCAAATGCTCAGTGGAGTTGTGACTCATTTCAGTGTTCAGAAATGCTAACTAAATAGCTAAAACCTATTTTACTGCACACTGCCTACTTTAGTCWCAGGATCAGCCTAATTTATGCTGATCCTGTGACTTACCTACCTGTTGATGCTTTCCCTAATGAACCATGAGATCACTGAATAGGAGATATTCAATCCTGAGTTTAACAAAGCCTTTTACTTGATTGGTACTCCTAGGAGAATGTACTTCACTCTTGGTTTCTGTACCTTCCTGTCATCTTTTTTTCTGATCTATTGCCCCAAACAATGGACTATTTTGGGGTTTATCTACATCAAGCCACTGTGCTGAGAATAGCAGGCTCCGTTCTGCAGTTCATCTGAACATGTTCAGTAATTCCATTTTCTTGTGAAACTGTGTAATGACCTTATAACAAAAAAGTGTAGAACTGTGCAACCCTCAGGATAATTCTGTGTAACACCCAAGCTTGTTGTGAACAGAGAAGACCCTGGCACAGCTGCAGCAAGAAATTTTGCAATATCCTGCAGAAGACAGGCCCCAAAGCAGCAGGTYTGCTTTGGACTGTAATCTGTGGGATCACAGTCTCTCTGCTGCCCCGCTCCCATCCCCTTTGGCCTTGGAGTAATGGGGAAAATCCTGAGAGATAAAAATGTGGAAAAATTAACATTTTGTACATGGTGCTTTTAAAAACTCTCAACCTAAACTTTCAGGATTCTTTAAATATAATTTGATACAGGCTTTTGTTGTATCAGTGTTAAATAATGTCTTATGTTTGGCAGTTAAWTTCTTTTTAAGAGTTGTTACAGCCTTAAAGAAATCTTACTGAGTTCTGAAACTCACATACCCATCATGTTTTAATGAAGTTTGTCGTCACTTGCAGGATAAAATAGCAAATGAGTGTAAAATTTCAATAATTTTCTATCTAATTGCAGCACTGTACAAACAATCTTCTTTTATAAATATATAATTTCTATAAAGTAAGCAGATGCTGTCTATTGTATCACATTCAGTTTTTTTGTTTTTAATTAAAAAACTTATTACAATTTTCTAGATAATGTGACAGCAAATTCAAGAGAAGACTTTTAGATGTCTCAGAATAACAGCAATTAGATTCTGAGTTTTTGTGTACTTATTCTTTTCGTGCATGAACAGCTAATTAAACAAGGGAGACTAGCCTTTGATACACAGCAAAAATATCCTTCTGTGCTCTGAGAGGAAGTCAGCACCATGTACTTTGGATGTCATCTGGTGTTGTATAGGTGTTCWGCTGCATAGTGTGCAGAACATCATGTTTTTCATTAAAATAATTTCCTGCTGAAAAATTCTTTAAGAAACCCTCAAAAATCCAACCCAAACAATACAGGCCTGCCCCAAAACTACAAAATAATCAAACAAAAAACTGCACCAAAAGCTCTTCTGAAAATATTTTTAGATGTTATTTTCTCTTCTTATGTCAGCTTGTTTTTGTTTTTTTAAATCAGCAAGTGTTGTCTTATGCTTCTAGTAAATCACAGGCCATGTTTGGGGTTTTTTTGGGTTGTTTTTGTTTTTAATCCTGACTGTGAGTATCTCAATAGTAGGCTCAGCACAAAGAATTGTATACCTAAAATTTGCATAATTTTGTATGAAGGTTATGGAGTGCATAAAGATGGGACAAAATGCAAGAGACATGCATAGAGGAATTGCTCTTCAGATTTAATGAAGCACTTCTTATCTGAAATTTTTCAAGGGAATGATGGATTAAGCTTTCAGARAACCTACCAGTTAGTGGAAATTATTATTGCACTGTTTTTTTTCCAACCCCCCAATATACTGAACAAACTGAGGTATTGAAATAAAAGGCAGAGCAGGGATATAGTTCAGAGGTGCTCACTTTGGGTTAGGTATAGTCACAGGAGTATCACTTATTGTCGTGGTGTCTGGTTTTATATCTGAACTTCTGTKCACAGTTCCAAAGTACAGAGACCTAAATCTAATTTATAAATATCTTCTTTAGTTCATGTATGTCTCTGCTTGCTTTTAAGTGCATGTATTGTGTGAAATGATGAAAACAACCTTGTTTTTAAAAATGGAAGTTTAAGGAGGTAGAAGGAATTTTTGTTCTAAACTTTGTAGGCTCTGTATTGAGCAGTGCAGAAAGAGTGTTTGGGGAACTCAGTTTGTGTTGAGGCTTTTCTTTCTCCAGAGCATCTTTTATCTTTTTGTCAGATTAAATCTTCCCCCTTGCTAAAGGATGTATGGGCTGGGCATAGGAACATATGAGGCTCGGCTTGTCATGGTCAAAGGCTGGGCATTGTTGAATATACAGTTTCCAAAAGTACAGACAATTGGGATTTCTACCGTCTGAAACAACATAGAAAAACTTTCTTTTCTTTCATTATTTTTTCAGAATGCTTGTAGTTAAGTTTTTAGAAAGAACCATCTTAACATAAGCATCCATAATCTAAGAACAAATGTTGTTTCCCAAAATACAATTTCTATTGGCACAGAGTCTCTTTCCAGTGTTATGGTGTGATTTCCCTTCCTTTTTTTTTTTTTCCACGTCAACAACTGAAGACAATGGGAAAGCTGAGAATACTCACTCTGTGAATATGGAATTGCTAAATAAGATAAAATTTTCTAATTTGAAAGGTTGCTTTTTTTGGAGGGGGTGATGAATGAAAATGCTCAGGTATTTTAAAGGTGAGTGGCTCTTGTGAAGTTTGCTGCAGTGTATTTTTGACAACTAAATCCACGAGGAACATGAAGCCTATCAGCACCTGCTGGTGTAGATGAGCAGAGGGATTCAAAAGCCATAACCACTGCTCTTTGTGCATATTCTTTTTTTTAAGAAGAGGGAAGGGGTGTAATTAGTCAGTTTGCAGGTCCTTCAAATATAATTGAAAAGGGATCATGTGAGCACAGTGAGGATATAATGGAGGAGTCTGTTAGGCCTTGTGCAGAGTGGAGAGCAGTGGCAAGAGGGCTGGGATAGCAGATAATGGATACCCCAGGGCAGAGCTGATTTGAGGAACACGTTAATGCATCCTGGATGTGAGAAAACACTGATTCCCTTCACTCTTGGAATTGAAGATGGAACATGAGAATGTAGCATGACTTTAGGATCAGATACCGGTTGCATACAGTTTATCTTTGCAATAGAATAGTTTTGAATGATTTTCATTAATAAACATACTTTCAGCTGAGCAGTATGCCAGGACATATGGTGCTTCACTGTGAAACAAAATTTCAAACCRGTTTGCATTAAAACACAAGTATATTCATGTTGAAACATGTTTTAWATCTATTAAGACACTTGTTAGTGTCTAGCTACATAAGCTGTACTGTAAAATTTGCAAATCTTTAAAGAGTTCTGATAAGACATCTAATGAATGGCATAAAAGAATTCTCACTGCCATGGTGCTCAATAGTTTATAAAACACATGGAAAATAGGGGGAACCTATTGAAATGATTATTGAAATGAATACTGGTGATTTAGCAGCTACACAAATATCTCAAATTTTTTCCCTTTTCTTTTTTGTCAGACTTCACCTGCACAAAATCTCTTATCTTTCTGAAAAATATATACACACTAGTGAGAGTATAAACACATCATTACACTTTCATGGCAGATAAGCTTGCTCTGTTGGAGTGTAAACTCATTTTTCTTTAGGTGACCTTTAAATAGTATTGTGCTATTGGATGGGATTTAAATCAATAATTTTGTCAAAACAAAATAGTGTTGGGTTTTTTCTTTGTCATTTAACCAGTTCCTTAAACTATCAAGGAATAATGGATTTCCATGTGTTATAATCTATGGAAAAAAATTGTAGAATTCACTTTAATAGTTTAAAAAAATGCCATTTTTCTTTGTTGTTGATAGTACTTTATTTTGAAACATGTTCAAACAGCAGGGTAACATAGAGTGTTGCTATAATTAGTGACTTAATGCCTTTTCTGCATTCACATTGTAAAACAACAGTGTCCCAGGTGTGAGAAGGTTWAAATGAGAAGTACCCAGTAGTTATGAAGCAGCAATAATGAGTTTCCTTCTACTTACCATGGATTTGTGTGATATACAACTTGCAATTAAGCATGGCTTGGTGATTCAGTGATTAATGTATATACGACTCCTAAAGGAGCAGCACAGGCCTCCCGTCACATCCTTCATGATGTTTACAGCTGGGTACCTATTAACAGGAAGATGGAAAGGGCCATTTACAATTCAGTAACCTTTATGACAGTGAACTCTTTAATCAGCATTTTATTTCCTTTGTAACACTTTAGTCATCTACAAATGTCAGAATAAAATAGGGCTATGAAATATTTAGGATCGGCATGTGGAAATTGACTTCCTTGATTTAAGCTGCTGTGTCTTTTCATTTTGTTGTTTTGGGAGCTTTTACTTTTATTGAAAGACAATTTATAACTAAATGCTCCCAATAGTGACTGGCATTAGGGCCGGAAAAATTACAGAAATCTGTGTTCTTGTTCTGTAAAATGTTGATGGTTGCTGTGTTGGGTAATAATTAATTCAAATAAAAACATTAGCAGTGGAGTTCACTATTCAGAATGCAGTTTCCTTACAAATACAGTGGACTCAGTGAGTTTGACAAAATGTCCTCGTGTACTCATAGAAGTAATTAAGTATAAAGTATATCCTAAAATAAATTGTCACTTATGTGTATCCATGTCTAAGTGTTTTATTATTTTTGTCAAATGATCCTGAGGCTCTCCAACTTCCACAGCAGTTGTCTTGTGCTTTSTCTGATGACAATCATCAGTTTCTACCACCAGGAAGAAGTGTTGCCYCTGCTTCAGTGCACTGCAGAGGAAATACAAATCCTTCTAACCAAGTATTTTTCTTCATACATATGTATGCTGTTTGTGTATAGATTATAAACTAATATTTCTCAAAATGTGACATAATATTTAATTCTTTATATCTATGTATATARAGATTTAGAGTATGAATTAAACATTTTCCACTTGGTAACAACAGTTTTAGAATCGTCAAGCTGGAAGGGGTTTCTTCTGTGGCAAGGGCAGTGCTTTGTCCTCCTGGGGATACTGGGAACTTTTGACCTAGTCCTGAACTGTATTTAAACCGTAATTAAACCATTGCAATAATGCTGCTTGGGTTTGCAGCGTTAAGCCCAGCAGAGTTTTACTTCAGCTGCCTGCTGCTATGTTGTAAAATACTGACCCAGGTGACTGGAGCTGTGCTTAAGAGGTTATTTGTAATTTTGTATCACAGCTGCAGGTTGGTAACAAGGAAGGTTACTTCCTGTTTCACAGGTGTTTATAAGGTTTATTGCGTTTGGGAGACCAAGATTTCATCTGCTGCTCTGTGTGTAGGAGTTATGTACTGGCCAAAGTAATGTGCTTTATCTGCTACCTATTATATTGGCTGTGTTTTTGAATGCTATGGTTTATTTTTTAAAAATATGAAGGGAAAGGCCTCCTTAAAAATATCAAATATCTGAAAGACTTATGCAGGCCAATAATGAGCACAATTTTGAATGCATACCATTTCTCACTGAAATATATTGCTTGGAGAAAGTGTTTGATCATAGAAGGATGACTTGTGATCCCCAAAACTTAACTCTCTTCTCCATAGAATCTATTGATCTAGGAACATTATCTCTAATAAGAGGTCTTATCTCTCAAGTGGGCATTCAAACTCTAGAATCAAGTTATTCAAGATATGGATGTTTGGGATTTCAGGTRCTTTGCAGTTAGAAGCTCTGTAGCTGTTTCTCAGTTAACCTCTTGTTTGGTGCTTTTACTTTAGAACCTATTGAAGTCCCATAAACTTATAGATGTCATTATGAAAWATGCTGATGTTCAGGCCTGGTTTATCTGTCTTGATCACGATCATTCTTAACCTCAGTATTTTAAGGTAACATGGGCAGTAAGCCATACAGATATTTTGTATGAATGTTATGAGGCATTTTTGTACTGATACATAGATACAGCAAGGGTTGTCTTGACATAGCTTTTTAAAAAATGTATTTTAAAGGTGTAAGGCCTAACATTGTATATGCAGTGTTTAGAAAGAGCTAATAAAGAGCTAGTAAATAAATATGATTGGTAAAGTTAGAAAGAAAAGAAGGCAGAAAAAAAAAAAGAGCCTAAAATTGGTGTTCCAAGGAGGACAATAACTATTAGATGGGCAGTGCACAAATAAGATATGGACAAACTATTTATTCTTCAGTATCCTTGGCTACCCGATTAAGTAGGAATGTATCTGAAAAAGGACAAAAAAGTTGGCAGTGATCAGAGAGAAAGTACAAAGTAGTTCCTGGTCATCATCATCACCAAGGGTGCCTCATTCAGCACCTGATAGTCAATGTAAGTTCATATTTTTGGATGCATTTTTGATGATGTTGTACTTCTCTAATATACCTTGTAGAGAAAGTACTACTTGCTGTATTGACCAGATTGTATTGAGGGATGCTACTTCAAAAATGGAGTAAAAAATGGAGTAAACCTTAAGAGACAAAAGCATTTACAGGTGGCAACAGTGAGCCTGGGAACTGGCATTGGATTAATTCAGTGCCATCTGTATCGCTTGAAAATACAGCTGCAAGTTTAAATTATAAAGAAAAGAGATATGAAGTGGAAAAAGTATACTCTGGTGTTACGAGTATTTAAAAAAGAAATATACTTATCCTAACTTCAACATTCTGCCAGACTCTATAGAAAATTCATGTTTAATTTGAAGAAGAAAACCTGTGTCACATTTGCTGATGGACTCAAGACACCTTGAATACATCTGTGTTTATAAYTGGTGGGCCAGCAAGGCAAATGAGACCTCTCTGCAGTATTAGTTGATACTGACTTTTTTTTTTTTGCTATCTTTTGAATGGATGACTCAAAAACATCCTGAATGTTAAAAACATTCTAAGAAGTTAAATACTGCGGGGTGGGGGGGGAAATGTTAAAAAGGGAGAACTAGGGATTCTTTTTTCAAGACTGAGGATAGTGTGGAGGGGATGGGGCAGTGGTTTTGCTGCCTGACATCACCTTGGTTGTACAGCTATTCTGCTGGAGGGAGTAAACAAACACACAGGGATGTGCCCCAGTGTATAACTGGAAAACAGAAACCCTGGAATTTAATGCTACCAGTCTCAACTGTATGGGACCTTGACTTGAGAGGCTTGGGGTTTTTACAAATCTCTTGCAGTTTCACAGCTGTGAAATGTTGCCATCCTTTTGCTGGGATTATTTAAATATTTATCCTTTCTTGCTACTTGACCTTTCCTGCTTGGTTTTAGTTCCTGTGGCCAGCTTGCTTTGTGTTTCATGAGCTCAGTAAACCGTGGCCTTCAATTCCCTTGTTCTAGTATTTTCACTTAAGACCAGGAGTGATGAGCAAAAGGTTTCAGGCTCAATCCTTGAGCAAAGGGCCGCTGTGACAGGGATTATTATTTATTTGTCATCTTGGATGTAATAAGCTGTAGGTACAGCATCGAGAGCCCTTGATTTATTGCGCTGTCGACTGCCACTAGCAGGACGTCTGCTGTACCATGCAGGATGAATACCACACTGTCAGCTCCGTCGATCTGTCTCTGCCACTGCGCTCTCTCTCATAACACATTCCCATTTCATGCCAGAATACATAAACAATCTTTCATTATTTTGATGCCTTTTTCATATTTGTTCTTTACAGAACATAAAGTTTGAATTTATGGGTTTCCTTTACATTATTTCAACACACTCCACCATTTTCCGGGTTTGTGGTTTAACTCTCAGAAATTGGCTGCCAGGTGATTTAGTTATTTTGGCTTTCTAGTTTTATAGTTATTTAATATCACAGTGCCAGATACTGAGAAAGCGTAGTGTATAACAGGTATGGGATTTGCAGTCAGACTCTGTCATCAGCAAAACATGGCCATGGGGACACAATGTGGAAATTAAAAACTAGGCATGCAGAGCAGGAAATACTCCCTCCAACCTTCATTTTTAATTTATTTAAATACTTTTCCAAAATATTTTTCCTTAGATGCTGTTACAAATGTAATGGAAAGCTGTTTAATTGGAAAAGAACATGTGAATAGTGAGCAAGCCATTTCCTTTGAATAATTGCAATTAAGGGAATTTCTAACTTGTTGGCAGAAACATTGCTCCAATTTTTCTCTTATACTTTATTGTAGGTGGAGAAAGGGGAGGAAATAATGTCCAGAAATTTGTGTGGTTTGTACTATGCATTCTTCATAATTCTTCATTAGCAGATCCACATCTGCTTATATCCTCTAATTTTGTTTACCTAAGGGTTTTTTTTTCTTTAATACTCTGAAGCATATTATTCATCGAACTCTAAGGAGCTGAAAGTCATTGCTCGAATGAGTGAACTTAAATGTCACTATAAATACAGCAAGTCAAATACGAATATATGTCAAAATAGTTAAAAATGTGTTATAAAAAAGGCTTATGAGTAGTATTAAAAAAAAATATTGCAAACTGTGCAGAGCATGAACCAGAAAATGTGGTGTTCCTGCTAATGTAACATGCATATTTGGTTGTGTGAGCAGCCTCTCACTCCATGGCTGCAGCAGTGGACAGTAAAGCCTTTAGGAGGGGTGTCAGGGGGAGGAAGGGGCCGTGTAACAGTGTGCAGCAGAGGAGGGCTGTGCTGCTGGCTGGGGCTTCAGATGCTGCAGATGACTGACTGTGATCAGCAACGTTCCTTCCAGTTACTCTTGTATGCAAACCTTTTCAAGGAGTGAGGCAGAATTGTTTTGTGATCTTACCCGGGTTTTCTCATCAGGACGTATTAAGATCTGATAAAGACTTGTTCATTGCTGTGCTTGTGTGCAAAGGTTGCAAAGTTTTTGTGCTCAAGAGGCAGGTGAATAATCGCTCCTAAATTTTCTTCTATTGAATAAAGTAGGGCTGCTTTTCCATCTCCAGTGAAAACATCTGAGTGTTTTTCATAGTCAGTTATTTTTATTTTCCCCTAAAAGGAGAGCAAAAGCATGGCTTTGCCTCTGAAATTGTATCTGGTAAAAAGAAACTTGTTTTAATTGGCTGTGAAAATAGGCATATTTCTCTAGGATGTTAACAAATGTGGATTTCACTCTGTAAAAGCAAGATAATAATTGTCAGTTCTTCCTCCTCGGTGCAGCCTACATTAGGACAGCTGGGAATATGCATAGCTCATGTTACATAGCAAAGATTTGTTCTAGCTACAAAG
The DNA here is from genome assembly GCA_902810485.1 of Alauda arvensis. Lineage (NCBI taxonomy): Eukaryota > Metazoa > Chordata > Aves > Passeriformes > Alaudidae > Alauda > Alauda arvensis. Next base: position 1,620,017 of record CADDXX010000033.1, read on the forward strand.
AAACCAGAGTTAATTAATATGAGAAATTTGTTTTGTGTCCGGGGTAAAAAAGGCTGTGCAGGTTGGTGTTGTCAGCAAAAGCTGCTTGTCACTTTGACCTGCTCTGCTAAGTGTTTGATGTGTTTTCTCAGAGTAATCTGTGAATAACATTACACCCAACCAGCAGAGAAGCRGAGGGAGCGATAGCAGAATTAATATCTGGAAGCGTTGATAATTATATATCAGAATCTAATTTTTAGCACAGAAAATGTGTTAATGACAGAGAAGAAAACAAAAACCACTAGCTTCTCCCAGCAGGATCCAAAGTGTCATTTATTATTTCTCAGCTGGATATCTATCAAGTTTATGGGTTAATTTTTCTGTAGACTGTTATTTATGGGTTTTTGTTTGTTTTCAGCCATCATTACTAACAATACGGTTAATAGCAATCATTTGTTATCCGGCACCAGCGGTGATGCTTCAGATGCGAGCAGTGAACTGAGAATACTCATTTGGTAGCTGAATAAGGCTTTGACAGGGCCCATTTATAACAAGCTCATTCCATAATGTCCAGCCTATTAATAAAATTTTGTTGCTGTCTAATTAGAGATGTCTGATGTGTATAGTAGCACAGCAAAGAAGACTTTCTTCTGCTGCTTTTCAGTTCTACTGTATCATACCTGAAACATATGTGAGACCAGTGGTCCAGGGGATAAAACTGGGGAGTTCTGGGGTTCTGTCTCCCTTCAGAAGTGCAGTGAAATACAGGTTGTATGGCAGCAAGGCCCWGGTCACATATACATGCACGTTGAGGGGAAGGTCTTTATTTTCATTAGCTKATATCACCCTCAAGTCTCTCTCTTTTCTTTGGTTTGTTTTATTGGCTTAATGTTCAAATTTTAGCTAAAAATAACTAGTAAACTTTAAGTGAAACATATCTGTGATATCATAATTGAGCATATAMATGTAGACAGAATGTGATTCTTGGGTGTGTCAGTGTATCTTTGAGAAAAGAACAGTTTSATCCCTGAGGGAAGGGGTTTGTTGATAGAAAAGTCCTGGGCCTGATTGTTAGATTTATTTTTTTTCTTCCCTCTGTGTCTTTGWGGAGTGAGGAATCAGCAGGATTTACTGAACTCAGCAGTAAGAGGATAGTTAGTAGCATAACTGGGACTGAAAGCAGAGCCTTTTGTTGCCCAGCAAGTCMCAGAATATTTGAAGTACTTTGTACAGCTCATAGAACAATCCTGTGTTTTTRCTGATGGGATCTTTCATTCAAACGTATCAAAATATTTTTTAGTGGTGAGCTAAATAGTGCGTTCACAAAGTTGTTGTGAGTGAGCAGTTTGTAAACTGAAGCACAATTAGGCAAAAAGATTTATAGCAGCACACAGAAGTTGTTTGTGGGAAGGTTTTAGCTCCTTAGTGGGTGATTTCATGCAAGTGATTTCTGTTCCTGAAATGACCTGTCAGGAATATTCTTGTTCCATTTTGTTTTTACAGGTAGAGTCAAGTATATGATAATGATGAAAATGAGTTAATTTCCATTTCATAAAATGCTTTTGCTCATGTAAATGCTGATTTAGTGATAACATRCACCTTTCCACCCCTTTCCACCCTGCTCCTACTTTGCCGTGCACAAATGGAATGTTTGAAGAACTTCTGKCATTTGTTCCTAAATGCTGAAGTGATTCTATTACTTTTTTGTTAAAAAAGCAGCACCATGATGTTTTTTGCAATGCCTAGCTTCTAATTAAGAGAAAAATATTAATAGTAGTTATTTTGTGCTTAGACTATTGCACTGCTGAACTGAGGAAAAGGAACAGGAAAAACACAGTGATTTAATATAATTTCATTGCTAGGTAACAATTTGTTTCTTTAGTCATCTTTTATGTTTTTGCAGTTGAAATTTAATCTTTGTAAATTACCTTTTGAATGAAGCCACATCTGGTTTAGGTGTGTTATTTTCCCAGAATGTTGCTTCCAAGACAGCATATATTATGCAAGAAAATTATATGAGATTTTAACTTAAAGTTGCCACRAAGCTGCTGCATGGATTTCAGCTGGTAAAGAATCTCTATATGCTGGTGAGGTGTTTTTTTTTTTCTCCTAAACTGCTCTTGACGTAGAGCTTATCAACCCTTAATTAGTGATACATTTTCTCCTTGTGATTTCTATTGATGTTTTGTAGAGCTGAAGATGAATTGAGCCTCAACCTGACTAGCGGACGAATTGTTTTAGAAAATTCAGCAAACATCTCTCTCTCTCTCCCCTTCTCTGTCTGTCTGTCTCTTTCTCTGTTCCTCCCGATAGGAAAGGTGAAAAGCTGCACGATAGGAATCAGGTTCAGTATTAGTGGTTTTGCTTGCCTGTGCAATAGAAAACGACAAGCGGCAGGGCCTCAGTCAGCAGATCAGGGAGACGCAGATGGGAGGCGAAAAGCTCCCTCGTGGCAGCAGCCCTGCTTGGATGTGATTGTGAGAGCCAGGATGAAGTCAGCACTGACAAAGTGTGTGGATTGATGGATGGACAAAGCTGGGAACTGGATGTGAGAATGGATGAGGGCAGAGGGGGAATTTAACACAGACAAACAGAATGAAAGACAGAGAGGAATTGCCTGCTAAAGTATTCCAGCACTCAGAGCCCACAGCAATTTACTTACTGCTAACCGAACACAGGAGGATTCTTTGCATCTTTGCAGATTTTCTTAAAATATATGGAGAAACCAAGCAGAGAAGGAGCTAACAAATTCCTGTTAGTGCCTTTTATTGCCATCTCTTTCTCCTTTTCTCAAGATTCACTCACACTCAGTTAATTCAAACCGAGTACTTGATTATTTTCAATAAGTTCACACAGTATGCTAGAGAAAAATAAATTTTCTTTCCACAGCTGTTATTTTAATGTTTCCACTAAATTTACTTTAATCAGTTATTGTTGCTTTTGCTATCGTGAATAAAAATATTTTTTTCTCTTACAAACTGTGCTCCTGCTAGAGGCAGGCATTTGGATACTGCATTCAGATGCATGGTAATAATAAGCCCATTATGTGCATTTTATTTTACTGAAGAAAAATCAGATGCTTTCCCACTGATACAGCTTCTTGGTACCACAGTGTTATTGTCTGRTTTTTAAGGGAAACAGACCTGTAGCTTTTGACTACTACCAGATTTTATTTACATGAGAGGATCACAAGATKTTTTTTTTGTTATTTATCTGCTTATATAGAAACAGAAAAATAGGAATCACCTTACTGGAGCAAATTAGTAGGTCTTAATTTTATCCACTGCTTTAGTTTTAGAAATCAAATATCATTTCAGTGCAGAATGCAAATAGAAATGGGGGTTTCTATACAGCATGCTGGGCTAAATGTCTTCTGGCAGTTGTGTTGGAATCCACTGGATTCACACAGATGCTTTGAAGAGCATGAGTTGGCCCAAGCTGTTACTTCTCCTTCCACTCAGCAGATTATGGAAAACCAGAATGCACTGTGCTAACAAGACATTTCCATGTAATGCCCTGATGTGCTTTCAGCTGGAGAAAAATGCAAGTCATCAGAGTAAAGAGAAACTGTTCCTCAGTTGTTGGCTTCAGTAGTATGTGGGAAACAGCTATTTGCATAGCAATATAATGTGTTTAATTGAATTTTAAGAAAGGYGATTTAGTCTTATGCATGTCAACGAATAAATTGCTATGAAGATAATTATAGTGTAGTATTTTTACTGATGAGCTTTCCTGAGTGTCCATGAAATACATAGCCTTCTTTAAACTGGAGAACTTGTCTTGATTAATAGAGTCTTTAAACATTTCCTGGGAATTATTTTAGGTTTGGAAAGATGCACAGAAATTATATGGGAAAAACTGATGTTCACTCTGTACAATGTATTTTCTAATCCGTTTTTGAAGCCTGGTCGTGCACATATGTTTCAGGATGTGGATACTGAATGCATTCAGAGTGTCTTTGGAATGTTTGGGAGTTGCTGGTGTGAGCCTTTTCTGTCATCTACTGCTCTACTCTGTGGTCTCTCCTTGAGGATTGGGGACAGTCAGGTAGAGTAATTTTGGTCACTCTGCTGGAAGATGATGTTATCCAGCCCTTATGCAGTGTGCACTTACTTGAAGGAAAGGAATAATCTGTCTTTTAGAGCTTTTGGTTAGGAACAGTATGATTATGAAATATGRCAAATATGGGTGCTGTTTTTAGTGTAACAAGTACCTGGTTTCTTAGGGCATAAGAGCTTCTGATTTAGAATACATATTTTGCATTTCCTTTGTTTTTAAAAGTAATTTAGCTAACATTAGGAGGTGATTTGCATCCTCTGTTCTTGCAAAGAGGCAGTGTTGTGAATAGTTACCCTAGAAAAGGGGGTTTAATCTTTTTTTGGCATGAAGTGGAGTTCTATGGGAGATAAACCAAAACTGCTGATCTGTAGTTTCTCCACTTGTAATCTTCCCTTTTCCTAATTTTTTAAAAATTTAGAATAAAAGTGAAAATGAAAATCATGTGGTTGCATGTCACATGTCCTGACTGCTTAAATATGTGATTTATTTATTTATAGAAATATTTTAGTTATAAACTAGAACAGTAGGATTCTTGCTACTCTAAGTTCTTTTGAGAGTGTTGTGTCAACTATAACKGTACACACAACTATATTCAGCCCTGATATGAGCCATTTATGCCTTGTCAGTAGTAATCACTGGGAATCTGTATGTGAGAACAGTAATTATTTTCCTAGTTTACATTTCTGATAAGTATGTAAATAAAAAGTAATGTTGGTTATTTACATAGGTAAGTGTGATTAGAGACCTGTCCTTCTCAGTGTGATTCTGTTTTTAGAGTCTACTTGGGTTARTTCATTGAGATGAACTTTTTATGATGGCTCTTTAATGTAGATTGAAGTCAGTAATTTCTATGTTGGACATGGATGCATTTACCCCATTGGATGTTTGCAGCAAATTTTTGGCATCTTCGACATTTTGCGTTATTTTTCTGTATTTCTGCAAATGCAGGGATTTTATTTTTTTTTTTTTTGTTTTTGGTCAGAGCTATTGGTGAGAAGTAATGCATAGAGTTTTGTTGGCCCTGCATTCACTCAAATGTTCAGTCATTTTTTTTTTGGTAGTTATTTAGCATTAACTGCTACAGTTAAACTAATTAACTAAAGAGATACCAAGAAAAATGTCCATTCCTTTTATAAAAATAGATAATTTGACAGCTTGAGAATAMGTACTGAAATACTTTGTTCATATTATAGAAAGATCTTAAGTACATCTTAATAAGCTTTTCTTTAGTAAAATCATTGAAGTCCTGGAAAATTGGTGTAGTAATGTGCTGTGGTCATTCATAGGCAGTGTGAAAGGACAGCTTTATTTATTTTCTTCCATACTGTCTCACAGAATTTCCATGCCAGGCAATTAAGTACTCAGGTGGATCTTCAAAACAAGCTTTTGGATGGCAAGTGAAAGACTCTTGGTGTTTGACTGCCTTTTTGACAAATCTGGAGCTATTTTGGAGGTAACTCATTAATTCTTCACCGTGTTAGTTCCTGATTTACAATAATGAAATACCATTCTTCTTTCTAAGGAGGAATTTACACATGGCCAAATCACTTGGCTTTGTTAACATGCTGCAAATCATTCCTTGTAGTTAATGGGTTACTGTCAGGCCTGAGTTTCTGGGTGTGCACTCATTCATAATTCTTACATATATGAATTTGCGGAGACTTTGCTTTGTTACTGTGGCTGAAGTGATGTTTATGCACCAGGTTAGAAACTTCAATTAAAGTATAAGAAAGGAAGGGGGCAAAAAMGAGGCGTGCTAGTACTTGTGTAGCACTGATAATTTTCATATTATRTGTTGGAAGTTTCTGCCATCTTGTTGATTTTAAAAAAAAAATCTTCAGGCACTGCAAATGAGTAGACACAAATGACTCCCTTTTTATTCGAATTTTTWCATTTATTATTTAGCCAGTCTGATGGACTCTACTGCTTACCTTAATTTTTATAAACAGTAATGTCRGTAACATATTTCCTCCACGTATGAAGAAAGCACAAGTGTTTATAATAAATCTTAGTGTGGTATGTGTGCTATCATTTCCTTCATTTGACCTTGGTGGAGCAGGCTGATGGGGCAGTGAAAAGTATGATATGAAAAATGAGTGAACAGAGCGAGGTGAGCAGTGAATCAGTCTTGTGTGTGATTAGCTGTGAAAATCTCACAAACATGACTCTGAGTCACTTTTCTTCTTTCTTCCTTGCCTGTTCCTCTCGAAGGTGTTTCTTTTCTGTGTGTATTAGTCATTTAGAAGTTAACTAACAGAACAGAGGCTCTGTTTTAATACTGGTTGTGGGTTAGTGGTTTTAGGTGATGAGGACAATGGGAAGTGCAGCATGTCTGAGGATTGGCTATAGGAAAATCACGGTCCATTTACATTTGTATAGATCTGTTGCTAAACAGTAGTAGTAGTCATTGCATCTCGTTTAGGGATGTGAATGTGACACTGATTTCAACCTGGCACTGTAAATCTGCAATTATAACTGTAGATTCAGTGACTAATCATTGAGATCTTATTTGGCCCTGTCAAATACTGTAAAAACAGAAGTCCATTACAATTAAAGAAATCTCATTTGAGTTATGCATTTAGGCTATGCAAGCCTGACTTGCTAGAATACATTTTTAGTTTATTCTTTTCATGCTGTTTTTTTCTGGGTGGTGTGTTTAAAAGCCAGCTGTGTGAGTGGTCATTATTAGTTTTCTACACTGGAACAAAGATCAGTTTAAATTTGGGAGTCATCTTGTCCAYGCAGAAATTGTAAACTTTCAAAGAGGGCTTACAGATCTTGTCTGTGTTGATGAATACTGCACAGTCTCTGTTATTGCACTGAATATTGCAGCAGTTTCAAACTGATACCATGACTAAACGATATTGTGAGATACTTAGGAATTTGTCCTTGTGTAAAGCCATGTGATAAGGTTTTGTATATGTAGATGAATTCTCATCAAATTTTGGTTTATTATGAAATTTGAAAAATTAATGCTTTTTTTCCAGGTTTGCCATTTGCTTAGTTCACTTTTGTACCTTTTTGTTAACGTGACAAGATCATTTTGCTTAGCTGGCTCTTTTTGTGTGAGGACTGTGAGCTCTAACTCTGCCCTGAGGAATCTCACCCAAGCACACAACTTCGGTGGTGTTCATGGCTGCTGCAGGTGAGGGAGCCACCACGCTTGTCTTTGACAGTCCTGGAGCAGATATTGGAGACCCCCTGAGTGAGTGCTTGCTTAAAAGTSATTTCCTCTGCCTGACTCTGCCAGCTTGGGGCTGGGATTCCTGARGGATCTSRGGAGTCTCAGTTGCTTCCTTCTGGAGATGTGGTAGTAGGGCTTTGGTTCACAAGTATCTGATAACAAACGTACCTGTTACTCCAGGTGCTGTATGTGTGCAYGTAGGATTATTTKTCTCTCCAGGCATTTCACTGTCTTMACTTACAGAAAGTTAGAAGTTMCCTCCCATTTAAAAATTAAAGCCAGTTTAGAACAAGCACATCCTCTGAACCCACCTSTCTCCTGGATTCTGTGTAGTTACAAACACTGGCATATTCACCAGGCTGCACGAGAGCTCTCCTTGCCTGGTGATAGCACCTGGGGAAGGTGCCATTCATGTGCCATTCAGGTGTGCATCCCCTTGAAGGAGCTGGTTACACATTAAACCATCAGAAGTACTTCTGACAAGGTAAGGTGTGTTTTGGACTTTCAGGTGTAGTGAGGCTAGGAGCATCCATCTTTCCATGTGTTTTGGGTAGTTTTTAGAGATGGTGATCCATACCCTAACAAAATCTGTTTTTAATCTTAGGTCTCATGTCCTTTGTACAAAAGCATTGTGGCAAACCATAAAGGAGAGRGCCATTTTATGAAGGGCATTATAAGCTGTAAATGATAACTGACTTGATTTTATAACATGTAGTGACTGTCGAATCCATTTTGTGAATGGGAATGTTTTAGCTTCCTGATATCTTTATASCAGAATTGTGTAACTTCAAAAAGGAAATAATGCAGTCTTGTTAGCTTGATTGCTCTAAAACAGATGTGGTTATATCCAGGAAACACTGTATTTTGAATTTCCTAAAAATTGCGGAGTTAGTAATGGAACTCTTCACCATTAATGTTGCTGAATACGTAGGAATGATCTGGAGAGCTGAGATTTCTTTTATGCTGGTAGCTGTTCCTCTGCACAACATCTTCCTTGTCTGAGTATTAATGTATGTGCTATTTCCTATTGAAAAACAACTTTTTTTAGTTTGTGTTTATGCACACTGAACACGAATACATTTTTTATATTAGCTTGAATTTCAGCCTGATGTATCACCTCATTAGCAGATCCTGTTTTAGAAAATATTGAAAGACCTGTCTTGGGGGGCACAGAAATTCATTTTTCAGCCATTAACCTGCATTATTAGCAGTCTCAAACAGGTCCATAAGTGAAGTTATTTRTAAATTATACTTTGATTGAAATATAACACTTTTTATTCTTTTGGCACAACTGAAGTGTAGCAGTGGATGTAATTTGTTATTTTCTGATAACTCAAGTAGGTGGAAGTATATTTGAAGAACACAGGGTATTTTTGCTGATGTCCTCTACTAAAAACCCTTTTCCTTTCCTTCACATCTTTCCATCTTTCTCCCCACCCTTGCTGCCCTCTTCCACCTAAAATCCCACCTGTCCCTTGCAAAGAGTTTTTTGGCATCTCTTTTTTTTTCTTTTTTTAAGAGGTTCAGAATCTGTTCTCCTAAGGTGAAATATAAGGGCTTTCAGACTGTATTCTTCTTGTAAAATATAACCTAGACCCTTTATGATGAAATAGGCACTTTAGAGGCACCTGGGCTTATCTTTCAGTTTTTCTGCTCAGCTCTGTTATGCACAAAGGTCTTTTTCTAGGTGACATATCATGTTGTATTCCAAAGTACACTTTCTTTTAATTTACAACTTAATTTTCAACCTAATTCAGAAGATTGATACTATAATGCTATTTGCAGAAGTATTGAAATGTCAGTAAGTTTTATTGTAGTAATAAAGAGAATTCCATATATCATGCACTCTATAGGGATCCTTGCTTTTTGCATAGATCTTCATAGCAACAACCAGTGGCTAAATGCTGGCAATCATTAATTTTTAAAGAAGACATGGTTATGATGAGTTGAGAAATTAAGACCATAGTGAAGAATGAACTTTAATTTTTGACACTTTTTGTTAGAGTCTAAGAGGAGACAGAGGTGTAGATTGGGGGGAGGGCAGAGGGAAGCAGGAAGAAAAGAAATCGCCCAAATCCCAGGTTCCTAATACTTAAAATGCTGTCTGCTCGTAAAAGATTTCAGTCAGAGAGAGGCCATCTTCGAGCTTCTCTTAACAAATGGATATCAGTGGTCCATGAAATAATCAATGTCGATAATCCATCCTAGGGTCTGCCAATATGTTAATGGCTCTGCCGCATCGTTATTGCTACAAGGCCATAAATCATTTCTGTACCAGAATGCTCAGCAGTCGAGGACTCAAGCCCCTAGCCTGGAATAAAATGCTGTCTCTTAACAATTAATGTCTAAACATTTTSCAGCTTTGTGCCTTGATTGTTTTCAGATGCTAAAAATGTAAGTAGGACAGATTGTAAATCAATAAAACAATAAGACAAAGTGTTTTAATAATAGAAAGGCTTGAAGTAAATCATAGTTCTGTGTTTATTATTGCTTCAGAGGTTATAAATAAATAGTACCAACTGGTAAAGGTTTAGTTAACAAGGAAAAATAAGTCTGGTATTGACATTTTGGRCRTACATTACATTTCCACTCCATAAGGTGAGGGAGATGGGGGTTAGCTTTATTATTTTCATTTTTACAATGTGAGAATAAGAGCTAAGACATTTTGTATCTTCGAATTGTCATCCAATAGAGAGGTGATTTTTTTCTCCTCTGGCCTATCATGTATTAGTGGCTCTGTCTGCTTCTGCAGGACCCCAGCACACAGTCACTGGTGCAAATGGCTGTGCTGRACTCTTGGCAATCACAAGGGGGTCTTAGTTAGAAAATGGAGTTGGCTCTAATTGGTCTAACTGAGGTTAGTTTATGTTGGTTTGGTTTGCTAGTAAAGGCAACCTAAAATGTGAAGTCCTTATGGCACAGCTGGTCTGTGCCTATTGCTGCTGCTCCTTCATTTGTGTGCTGGGCTGAGCTTGGGCAGGTGGGTAACCCACAAACACCAGGGAATGCGGGCATTTCTGTGCAAGAGGAGGAAGGCTGCACTTGTCTCTACTTCATCTCTAGCTATGTGTTGAGACAAGCAATTATGGCCTTTCTATTCCAATCATTACTACTGTTTATTTGTTTGTTTTTAAGTAATGAAAGTAAAACTCAATGTACAGTTGTTTAACTACAAATGTATTAATTATCATAAGTATGCTGAGTTTACATAGTATAACATTAATGACTGCCCATCACGTGGTGAGCTGTTTTCATTTGAAACTGGTATTTACAAATGAGCACTTAATGAGTTGAATATAGTTTTTCAGTGTTGGTCTGTTCCAATCCCAGCAGCTAGTTTCACACAGTACAGAGCTGATACCTTGTATGTGTGTGTGCAGTTAGCACTGTATCTTCATGTGAGATAAGACTGACTAAAGAAAGTTGCATTTATTTTGAGTATTGAGAGAAGCCTTTTCAGTGTTGTTTTTTCATAATTCTTTAGTTTGGTGCTTATTTGCCAGAAATGGAATTTTGGCTGAAGTAAAGGTTTTGAAGTTAGTATTTTGTTTGGTAGCACTGATCCAACCGATGCAATGGGTTGAATTTACAKAATGTTTTGTTCAGGCTGGGTCAGAGCTAGTTTGTTACTCTCAAAGCACACACTGCTCCCACCCCCACTTCCCCAACTTTGTTTAGGCGAATGCAAGGAAGAAGACTAATAACAGTGGAAATGACAAGTGAGCTCATGGATTTCTTTCTTTCAAGAGCACTGATTTGCCTAGAATTAAGCAGTTTGATATGGTCACAGTTTATTTTGGTGCTCAGGATGTAAGGGCAGGAAGGAGCCAGAGAAACAGTAGCTCAGTATAGACAAAAAGACAATTAAAACTGATCTGTCTCTTACCGAAGTGGCAACATCAGCCAGGATGGAAGTAATTTATTCAAAAAATTGTCCAAATGAATAAACTGCATTGATGTATGGTATGGTGGTGGGACAGTGGAAAATGTGATAGTTGTTTCCGTTGTGTGAATTACTCAGGCAGGATGCCTTTGTGAAGTAAGGGGGTTTGTTTAATGTTCTGACAACAATTTAGATCCTGTTATGGTTATTGCAGTGTAATGCAGTAGTAAAAATTGAACATGACACACCAGCAATTTATTATTTGTGTGTTTTTTAACCTTGAGTATCAGATTGTTTGTCCAAGCATATCCTTTGATTTGCTRCGAAATTTATTGTTGATAAAAACAATCAGATTTCCATTAGAAGCAAAAAATTCATTCTTTTCCCCATGAACCATAGATTTAGAAAAAATTCAAGCTCGGCTGCAGGACTTATGACAGGTAGGCTTATGACATTATATGGTAATTCAGCATGAAAGAATAATTGTGACACTCTACTTGGTGCTGGAGTATAATCGTGCTGTGAGGTTCAATTCACTGAAAGGCCAAATTATCTTCAACTGCATTAGTCTGACAACCTATAATGCTTTGCAGAGGCAATTTGTAGATGTTTCACAGAATGCCAGCAAACATGGCTTACCATTATGTTCCCCATTAACAAATTTGTGTAGAGGGAAAAAAGCAACTTTTCCATTTTCTTAACTGTTTTTGAACTCTGGCATACCATAAATGTGTACTGGGTAATAATAGTGTATGTTTTGCTATTTGGTGCTGGTTTTTTAAACCTGCAAGGGACATTACAGTACAGATTAATTTTTTGAAGGGTGCTTTTCCAGAAATATTTGTATTTCTTTTACATTTGAACAGCAATGTCGTACCTTCTTTTGAAAGAATAACATGGAATCCAAATGAAGGTAAAAAAGCATGGCACATTTTAGCTATAAACAGTAAGCAGTAGAGAACAACTTGGAAATGCTGCCATGTTGCAGCTTAGAGAGACTTGGAGCGTGTGTGTGCTGTTTCTTTCTTGGTCAAATGGGAGCTGTGGCTGTGAGAAAATGGCACGGCCTTGACTGTCTTATGTGCACATCATCCATCTCTGCCATCCTGARTTTCTGAGCAGCTGTAGAAGGGTATCTTTTGTTTGGAAGTTTTGCTTCCTTCTGAGCCATTGTATTTCTGAACTTCTCACTGAGGCAGATTTCGGGTTGAATGCTACTGTGCTACCCAAGAGTGGAGTTCAATGCTTGTGTGGCAGTTTTAGGTTCAGAACTTTGTGATCCTCATGATGRTTTTATAACACTGCAAAAGTGGATTATCTCTTTCAAGGCAGAAATGATGGAAAATGTATATGCCTCARTGTTTATATTGGGTAGTTTTTAGGTGCTTGGAGTTTGTCATCCATGTCTTGCAGTTGGAAGAATTCCCAAACATGTGCAGGTGTATTGATGAGTGTGTGAGGTGGTGGAACACTGACCTATTGGCTGCTTTACTGGTGAGCAAAATGGTCACCAGTCACTCTGTAACTCAGAGACCAATATGAATATAATGCAGTCGTTTTTGTCCATTTCCCTCAAAWATAATTTAAGGAATAGGCTCAGCAGAGCTACCTTAAAAACTATGTGAAAAAGCTGATAGGAGTCTGCTTGTGGTTAAACTCTGTGGTGTTGCTCTCTTGGTATCTCCTATTTGCCCTCTTAGGAGCAGCTATTGCAATGTCCTTGAGGGGTTCCAAATATTGTAATAATTTAATAGGTGAAAGGATCTGGTTTGTTTTCATTGTTTGTTTGCTGGCTTTTTTGTTTCGGTGGTAAAATGAGGATGGAAAAACTGTTTTTGCAGCAGAGTACTTAAGTGATGTTTAAACTGAGAGGAGATAGAGTTGTGTTGGTACTTTGTATCACTGAAGTTAACTTCATTGTAAACTACCAACTGTCTGCACAAGTTGCCCTGGAGAAATATTTACTCAAGTCTAAAAACTGATTTTCGCCCTTTGTCATCCTCATGGTAAAATACAACCATATGTCTGCCTCCACCACCTGGAGATAATTCTGAGAACTAATTTGACAGCATTTATAATTGCAGACTGAGTTTTAGGACTGCTCATAATTAAGCTACTGSATGAGTTCAGCTATTGAACTCAATGCTGACAAAATCATATGTCTCCTATTGCTTACTAAATCTGCTGGATGCTGTTCTCCTTAGCATTTTCTGTGAAGGAATTAATCCAGGAAGGCAACTGAAAAAATTGACAAGGCTTTGATTTTGATTTTGAAACGGTGTCAGACAATTTTGCGTTTTGGAGTTTCCAAGAAGGTGACATACTCTCTTCCTCTTGCTTGTAGTTAATAGCAAAGCGCATTCAGYGCCACAATACCCAAAGGGAAGTGTTTGAGTGACTGCACAGGGAATGTGGATTGTTATCATTCCAGTCACAGGGCACTGCATGAAATCACAGGCTCTGTGCTCTTCAGTRCTGCCACTCGAACGTAGCAGCCACTGTTACTCCTACACTGCTTTTATGGTACATGTTATAACATTTTATTTGATAGTCGTGGTTCCCATGGTATGTGAGGTTTTGGATTTTTTTTAAGTACTAAGCTCTAAATCTTTTGTTCAGGCAGTGGAAGAAGTCAGGTGAATTTAAAAAATATGTTCTATTAGAAAGTTTTTCACTGAAACGTGGGGTTTGATAGAAATCTGTGTCAAGTATGTTGGGTCCTTAGATGTTTAGAAAAGACACTTAAAAGAGGAGGAATTGGCCCTGAACTAAAGGAAGTTGCTTTTAGTTTTTATGGGAAGGACTTGAAAGAAGGAATGGAACATCAGTTAAGAGGAGCATTGCGTAATTTTATAATGGGAAAAGACTTCTACATAGGAAAAAATATCACGTAACATTATTTTGCAGACTATGGAGTCCCAGTTGTATAGTTAAGGACATGCTGCAGCATTAATGTTTACRCATAATGCTTTGCAAGTAATTTAGACTGAACTGCCACTGACTTACTTAACATTTATAGGTCAGCCACCTGCAGAAAGGGCATGTAGGTAGATTATTGTTGACTTTATGGTTATGGAAGGTACCTAATCAGTGAGCATGCTGGGAAATAACTTGTTATGCCTGGATAACTCGAACACCAGGCCCTACAATTTCTTATGGGCACGAGGTAGCACAGTAATTTCTCATGACCAAGGCCCCTGCTGAGGGGGGAGGTGGCATGTGGTGGGGATAACAGGTTTAAAAAGGGGGAGGAGGGGTGACTGCAAGATTTCAGACGTAGAGTACAAGTGCAAAATCAAATAATTTAATCTTCCTTTGCCAAACATACCATAGCATTTGCAGTGAACTTGTTGACTCAAAAAGCAAATGTACTAATTGTGTATTGGGAGAACAGAACATTCACTTTCTGGCTGCTGCATGTGTTGCAGTTATTCAGTATGGCCTTATGAGATATCTGTTCCTGCCTGTATGGACACAAAAATTTTTTTTTTCCGTGACCATGAAACACAAAATCACTCTGGCTTTCAAAATTTTGTAGCAAAGTATTTGAAGACTAATTGTTTTCTGCTTTGCTCCTGCTTTTTTCCCCTGTTCCTTGTCTCTGTGCAGGTACATGTACTCCCATGTGTGCCAATTGACAACTTTTACCTTTYAAAGTTCACAGTAAAAGTCATAGACTAGAATGCATAATGAATCAATTTGCTTMATTTGGTTTGGGCCCTTGGGTTGTAGTGCAGACTTCACTGCTAGTATTCATGTAGCTATCTTGATTCTCATGTTCCTCTTAGCAGAGCTGGAAGGAATTGAGATGCTTTGTTTACTTAAGAACAGAGCCCCCAGTTGAAGTCTAGAGCATCCAAATGCATCTGTCCACCTYTAGTCCTGTGTATTGGGTCTGGGGATTCATCTCTCTTAGATGCAAATATCTAGAAGCATTCAGTTACTGTTAATCATTAATTATAGCTTTTTTTTGCCTTGATTGTTTTCTAGTTTTCAGATCTGCGTGTTTTCTGATGTATTACCTATAAATAAACACAGTGCACACACAGAGTAAACTTGAACATATCTTAAAGCTTTTATGTTTATTACATTTGAAAGCATGAAAAATTCATCTTTCCTTCTCTTCAGCTCTGTTCACACACAGTGTTGTTTGCATACAGCTGTACATATGTGTGCTAATAAATGTAGTATATTCTTTTATAGCAAAAAATGCTTTATCAGCATAACAGTAGAGGGAAAATATTAAAAAGGATTTCAGTGARTTATTTACATATCAAAGAGTGGTAAACTGTAGGAGATATACTTTTCACAGTTAGTTTCTTTCATGTTTATACTGTATTGGCTTTGAAAAAGACACTTGGATGAGTAGTGTAAAGCAGTATAATTTAATGAGWTTTTTTTCAAACCTCTCACATTTTCTAGCTGATGGTGTCACATTATCAAAAACATTGAGAATATTTTAATGAACAAATTTGTTTTCTGGAATTTCAGATTGTTACTTTTTTTCTGTGGAGAGAAAACATGCTTAGAGTCCTAATGCTTGGCATATGCTACACTTAGAGTCCCCTCACAATGAAATGTAAGTGTATGACTTTACATGTGCCAAAATGTAAAAATAATGGARTAAAAAGAATAAGTGGGTTGGTCAGACATAAAATGACTGACATGGAAGATAGAGGGTGTCTTGAAAGCTGATAGAGACAGATGACCACAACTATATGGTTATTGAGCAATACCTTACTGGAGAAAGTTGTGGAAAGACCACTGAGGCTCCTGTTAGGACTCCAGTGTTTTGGGATAATTTAATCAGCAAGTGCTCTGAATGACAGTTAATAAAGTTAATGATATTCTCTGGAAGAATTTTCAGGTGCTTTTTTGCCAAGAAGAAACTAAGATATCTTAAGCAGTGATGAAAACATTCCGGTTGGGAGCCAAGTCCCAAGAAAATGTTTTTGTCATTGTGTAATACCTATCAAAAGCTGTTTTGACTTTCTAGCAAGTTTTATTTGCAGGTGGCTTCCTCTACTTGACTTGTTTTACTTAAAGGATTGCGTAAGAAAGGAGTTGTTTAAATTTTGGACTTAAATAATCAAGATTGTGGAATATTAAGGAAGYAGTTTGAAGTTTTTAATATTTTAAGCATTGTTCATTAGGAAAGAAAACTAAAGCAGATTAATTAAGAACTCTCTTTTTGTTTTGGTATTGTTTAGGGTGGATAGGCCAAGTTGTGTTTCTGTACTAATTTTCAATCTAYTCTGATGGGATTTGCACATCACACGCTAACATTCTCACCACAGAGCACATTGGTACTTCTGTTGATGGCCTTTCCAAGTACCTCTTGGTAGATTTACATGAGCAGGATGCAGTAGCCTTGGCAATAAGGATGCTGTTCAAATAGGGATATCTGTATAGAAATTGGAATATAAGGCCAGTCATTCCCAAAACAATACTAATGTTTTTAGCAATTTTATTTAGAATATTTGAGAAMTGGTAAGGTAAGCCCTGAAGACCACACTTGTTCAAGTTGGTGGTCTGTGCTTTTTAGCCAAGACTAAATCCGTGAGATTAATCTGATAAACTGGGCTGCCCAAAGGCATGGTGTCTAGCTTTTTTTGTTTGTTTTGTTTTTAATTTCTGGTTTTGATTTCTGTCTTAAATACAAATGAAAAGTTTGGTGCTAATTTCTAGCTTTCCTCTTTGGTCAGATACAGGGTTGATTTGTGGCTTGGCTGAGAGGTGAAACAAAAACTAAGCCTAAAATACTGACCTCTGTTCACGTTAATCTATATTTTTAACTTTTATTTCAGAGGGAGTGATTTATTTRCAGTGACAGCTTGTTGCTTGTGGTAGCTGCTGCCAGCTTCTGAAGTAATCTTGATAACGTCAAATTGTGAAGGGAAGCTATATGCTTTCCCTTGAATGACTTGCTATAAATCATGCTCGTAGCTGGTGTGTATAAGGATGCTTGGGTTGATACTGATAGAAATACAAATCAAATATAACATATGCTAACCCAGTTCAGAGCCWGAGATTCTGGATTATGTCTATTGGGTTCATATTTTTAAATGAAATGAATCAGGCACCCCTACTTTTATATCTAAGCYTTAAACTTGGGGATGATATGCCAACTTAAAGGCCAAAAGAGAASGAAGAGAATATGCAGAAAACAGTTAATACCGAATGACAGGAACATTTTGAACATTCAGTGAAAAGAAACTCTCRTGCAATTACAAGGCTGCCTCAAGAGCTCATCGACAGTCACACAAATTGACGGCCAAGCAGTGAGTTCAAAGTCACCAACATAACTGTGGGTTATGGCTCCCATGGAGAAAAGTGTCAGTGTAGAATAAAAATTGTGCCAATGTTCTCATCTGGCTGTCTCAGCTTTCGTATCCACAGCTAATACTAAAATTAGTTATGTTGGTTTTGGTTTTGTGAGGTGTAAATTTGTTTGATTTATGGGCTTCCTGAAGAGGGAAAACCAGAGAGGAAGACTTGAAGAGCAAATAATCCTTAGCTGTGTAGCGAAGGCAACAGTTGTGTTACATTAGATAAACCCATCTCAGCATTTTATTTGCTGTTGTTGCACTTAACAGTGTGGCGTCTTCAGTGACAACCAAAGTGAGCAAAGCAACCAAAACAACCAAAGCTAGCTTGGTGCTAGCCCTTTGTTGCAGTTAATAGTTAGCTCTGCCGAGGCAAAAAATATGGAATTCCTCATTGTGCTTTGTYTMTTTCCCATTCAACTGGCATAAATTYRACTYAGTGTGTTTTTGCTTTAAAAGCCATCARCATCTCAGACCATAGCTGAGCTCGTGCTTACCTTTTACCTCRTGCCCTATTTCTGTCTTTTTCACAAGCTCTTGCATTGCTTTTCTTCCACATGCTTGCAACTGTGTCCAGATATGTCATAACCTGGTGTTTTTTCAAGTGTRATCCACAATCAGCTCATCAGAAACAGATGCAAATTACTGCAGAATAATTTCACAATTTTTTTTTTTTGTGGGGGGTGGTGTGTTGTAAAATTAATGAACAAATCCTCTTTTTGTTTGAAGACAAATAATAATGCCACATTTTGTCAGAGATASTGGTAACTGGTAATTAATACCACAGCATTTTATATCTTGTGATATCTAGGGAAAATAAGATTACTTTCTGACTACAAGGTACAACTTAAATGGTACTGGCACTGACAAACTGTGAAAGGAAGGGAGAACTCCCTTGTGAGAAGATGAGTTTATTATACAGATAAGATTTCCATAATAAGGGATAGTGATTATGGGGAAAGGCTGAAACTCCATTAACTGAAACAAATTACTGTGACAAAGCCAGAGGGAGTGCTTTGCCAAACTTACAACTCCTTTCATAATATTCAGAAGTCTGTTGGTGCACAGTTAGCAGCATCTGGGGCTGCGAGTGAGGTGTCTGGCTCCCTTAGAGCCCCACCACTGACACAGCTGCAGTTCTGTACAGGGAGGGACTCCCTTATCTGGGTRTTTGGAGGATGGACCTTGCTAACATATCAGAGGGGCATTTTGTGTTTTCCCTGTAGAAGTAAGTTGCCCCTCTAATGCCTCTGTTTTTGTATTAAGTTAATCGTAATTGTTGGAGAAATGTATGAGATGGATATGCTCTAAGGAAACGTGCTGAACTTTGCATTTATCTGACTGACCATCATAATATGGTATTCTGAAAAGGATTTATATTTCTTGCTTTGGCTGAAAAAGAAGACCAAAGAAGCCTGATTCCATTTCTAGATGTACCACTTTGTGTGTGCATCTCTTTCCAGAAGTGACTGACACATCCTGCATGTATGAMTGCAGACAAAACTATGGTAGCTGTTCTCTGATTGCTCTCTCTGTGTGTATACATGTGCAATACATTTACAAGGTGCTCCTGGCTCTCCAGCTTTGTATTATTTATGTAAAATATGGCAAAGGGACTTATTTAAATATAAACCTTGTCATCCTTGYACTAATTTTTGTGTAAAAAATAACACTGTAGTTAAGGATTTTATGTAAAAACTGTTCGAGTTTGCAGTTACAGATCTGGTAAGAACAGCAGGCAAGACTATAATCTTTAATTTATGTTGTGCTTTGGACATTTTTCAGAAACTATTTACCCATTACCTCTTAGGTCAGTGGCCTAATAATGCAACAAAGCACTTTTTGAAATTGCAGATAATTTTCAGTGCTCAGATCTCTATGTAGTATTGATGGGGAGGAAAGCTGATTAGGATCTTGGGAATTGCGCTTGATGGGAACAATCTGGAAGGAGTGAAAAATTATTAAACACACACAGCGGGAGTTGTAGGATTTACCATTGTCGTGCAGTGCTATTAATTCTCATTGCATCGTACAGCAGCTTGATTGCACACTGTGAATACTGTTTATTGGAGAACGGGTACAATTTTGCTGCAGTTGTTGTAATGTAATACTAAATGCTAATTAGGCTTCTAACAATAATTAGAACCTCTTGCTAGACTCAGAAACAGGAGCACTCAATTGAATTTACAGAAACAAAGACCTTTAAGCTATGCCAGGAACAGTATCTGTAGCAGCAGTACCAACTTTGAAAAGTTGCGGGGGTTTTTGTTTTTGTGTGGGGTTTTAGGTGGATTTTTTTTTTCCTTCCCTTGCTTTAAATATTTCATGTACAGGATTGCAAACGTATTTTAACGGTGAACATTATGATCTCATTATGTTCTCAATAAGGTTGTTTCCTTAATGAAAGGGTAGGGAAAAAAAGTAAATATTAGAAGGACAACTGCAGATAAATTTTACACGAAAAACTGGGAAGACAGTGGCTGGCATTACCAAGTACTATTTCTTTTAATCATTTTGCAATTTGAAAAGGAAGTAAAAATCCGTCGAATTCATCARAAACTACTTTTTTTAAGCCTCCCCCCTTACAATCGGATACTTTTTTATTTCCTCAGTGGGACTTTAAAGCTGTGTGCAACTATGTTCAAATGTAACAATAAATATGACCTATAGTTTGGAATCACTTAGGTTTTGCAGTATAAACTTTCTTTACATTTTGGAGGTAAATGTAATTTTTATTTTATTTTCAGTGGGTATTTTGTTGGAAAAAGTAATGTSTCAGGACACTAACAAATTCAATTGCCAGGGAAAGTGCATGGCATACACATTTTGATCCTGTTTGCTGATAATTTTGTTGTTACTAAATATCCATATATTTGCAAGGGTAAATGTACAGAAGATCAAGGCCTTTAACCTGTATCACTCCTTAAAGACAAAAGTCTATTTTCCATCTAAACCACAGGCTTATTGTGGATATGTTGAGAAGCYACTGAGCTCGGGTTCCTGTTTTAAAAATCTCTTTTTTAGTAATGAAAACAGAACTTAAGATTCTGGTTCAAAACTTGCTTTTAAAGGGCTAACATAGATACGCTAAGTTTTAGTCATTTTTCAGCCTTTCCTGAACAGGAAAATAAGCAGCCTTTGGAAAAACACTGACAATGGTTAAATATTGGAAGAGTGGTTAAATAGAGAGCTGCTGGTGTGGCCCAGTGCTCAGGTTGTTATCCAGTACAGGTGCTCTGGCTGGATTGAGCATTTTTGCCRCACTTTTCAAGGCTGGAAAGAACACTCAAAAGCAAACCTCTGGTTTWGTATTTCCAGTGACATGCCTTTGGCATTTGCACACTCCTTTWGAATTTATGAGTATATTTTCATGTGGCAGTTTTCCCTTAACCCCATGCCTTGTGTGAGCATTGAACAGTGGAAGTTTAGTTGTGTGCTTTTTTTCCCCTTAAAATAAAAAATCCAATCTGAGACTTATTGATCATTCATTGCAATAAATAATTAATGAGCGGTTTGTAGTTCATCACAAATAATTATAAAAAATGCTTTGGTTATGGGTATTTACCTGTACAGTTCTGGCCTCTGTTCATGGTTATGAATTCTATTCTTCAACTTGTGACAATGTCTGCTYATAGAAATTTGAACCTTAGCTAATGACATTTTCTTAAATGTGCCTTCTTTATGACATCTTACTATCTTTGGAGTGGCCTGTGTTTTTCTTTAAGGCTTTAGCAGTCATCTGGAAAAGATTTAACTTGAGCAAGACAGATTATTCTGTTTAATTTTCCATTAGCATTTTTCCTTGCTCAAGTCAATGTCACCTGCACAGAGGAGGTTTGCTGAGATACGACACGCTGCAGATTAGCAAGTGTTACTCCCCCAGACGCTGACCATTACCTTCCCATTATGCTGTGGGTGTGTTCATGCTCCAGAGGCAGTCRGGGTCACTCCAGCATGGCTGAGGCATTCCATGTTTTTGTGGCATGTCACATGTACAGTCTGTGACAAACTGCTGCTGTATGACCTGCTAGTCTTGGGTCAGAGTGAGAGAAATTGGTGTTGTACAAAGATGTATGTTAATACATATATTATTTATATAGGCATTAGTGAATGCTATTGTTGTCTCAGCACAAATCAAGGTCCAGGCCATGGCCTTGGGGCTTTCAGGAGCTCACTTTATCTTGTGTTGTGAATTTTTTTTTCTTTTTTTCTTCTTCTCCTAGTTATGAATAATTAAAAACTTAAATTACTTGCCATGTTCAAAATTCATATGCTGGGGAAAATAGCTACATGAAAATTAATTTTCTGTTCTGTGAGACTGATGGGAAATCAATTAATCTTGATGTATTATTTTATGCAGAACAGGGTGCAGGAACCAGCAGAGAGAATGGCTACAGCTGTTCTTGTTGGTTGGGCCATATATTATTGTTGGCGGGTTTGACAGCTTCTGAAGGAAATGGCTGAAGGGTATCAGGCAGGTGAATCAACTGTAAAAATTTATTGGAGGATACAAACTGTTTCCAGGGGACTGATATAAAACTCACACTTGAGAACTGAAGTATTGAATGTTTTTGTGACTGAAGCAGCTTGTTGTCAATATTTATAGCTTTTTTCTTTGTTATATGTCCTATTTGTTTGATTAACTAGTCAGATGTTAGTGTCTGTTTGTAATTTATTTGTTGTGCCTTCTGTAGCATTTTTGATACATAAAGATTTACCACTAGGTAAATAAAGCAGCTCATGCAATGCAATATGCTAAATAAAATGACAGAGCTGTTTACAGCGTGTTTCAAGTTTTATAACTCGCTGGGCAGATCAGTAACTTTTGTTTACCTGTGTCACTGTTAAGCTGAAACGTGTCACAGTTTATTAAGTGCTGTGGGGTAAACAGATCTCCTYTTGAATAACTGGAGATTATAATCAATATGCACCTTAATGGTAAATCATTTCAGTCTATAAAGCTCTCTGTGTAAACTTGTACATAATGCAAACATTTCCAAAATAAAATGAAATACCTTTATCCTCTTTAGAATGAGTTTTGTATTCACCTTCCTTTCCAATGATAGTGCACCAGGACTCTGTAAATAATAGAAGGTAGAGACACTAAAGAAGTCACTGTAATGAGCTGTGTGCTAACTGTTGATCCCAGTGTGGATGTGGGGCTCCGAGGTCCTAGAGCAAAGCTGAGTCTCACAACGGCCTGTTATTGTAATGAACTGTTCAACAAAGAGGCTGAGGCTCCCTGGCATCACTTGATGGGTTGGGAGCAGTGGGCTCTGAATTCTCCTTAAAGATCAGAGCTATTRCTGGGTCAGGCTGTAGCACTGCAGAATCTATAGAGTGGGATCTCTGTACAACTTGTAGGCATGTGAAAGAGAGATTAGTTCTCACCTATCCTTATCAAAGCTTCCTCTCTRGCCCTCTGAAATAGAAGTGTATAGYAAYATGCTATTAAAATGCCACTTAGTGGAATGTGGAGACTTCTAATACAGTGAAAACCAAGTGTTCCTGCTGGAGAAAGGACTAAGAGATGACAATATTACTAAAACTTGTAGAAAGATCATTGAGAGCAGGTCTCTTACAGGTTATTTCCTTCAAAAAAGGCTACAGCAAGAAATRTGGAGTTTATGTGATGAGAGGAAAAAAGATTTCAATTTTTCTAGGGTTAATTGATAATTAATTTTGTAGGGATAATGCTGAGATTATCAGTGGTGCCTCCTCATCTCTTGTCAAATTACTGAGGCTTTTTGATCTTCMAAAGAGAGTCTGTATCTTTGGCTTTTAAGCACACTCTCCTATATTTGTACTATTACTCAAAGATTCTTTCTTTCCTTTTCCCCATGAGCTGTGCACATTTATGCATTTGTTACGCTCATTTAAGGATTAGGTAGTTGTACACCTTACAGCACTGAACCTGCACCAAAATTCAGTCCCTAGAATTCCTACATCCTGTGGTCCCATGGGGTTCTGCTCTCCAGGTTCCCACTGAGGTGTCCAACCYCATAGTGAAAATCTTTGGTTTAGAACCCCATTGCAAATGTAAAGCTTTGCCATATGATAAAGGTATGAAGGTGGGAGAAAAATTCAAAACACTGAATAAAGTTTTCAAGATACAATAGTTAATGATTATAGAATTACTATATATCCATGGCAATAAGGAATTTTGCTARTAAATTATAAATATGGTGTGAAAATTGTAGATGGATTGGGGGAAGAAGGAAAACAAAGTAAAAGGAAATAAGACCTGGCAGATTCTGGCACCATTCTGRAAATATGCTGAACTCTTAAGATCTAATCAGAAATTTTGTTTCCCTGTCTTAAAGTAATGGGTGAACTAAACAAGGTCCAAACATTGGGGGAAGGAAAAGAAACTTTCAAAAGTTTATAAATATTTTAAAGATTAACATTGTATGAGTTTGGAATAAACTTAACAGTTTAACTAAGGTGAACTTTATGTGTCCTTCCTGAATTAAAAAGCTATAAAGAAAACTGAAGTTTAAAGTAATTGTTAATGAAAGCTGGCCAGCATGACCTCCTGAAAATATGAGCATTTGTTGGTCCAATTTTCACAGATGTTAAACATTTGGTGATGTTACTTGGGGCTGCTTGAACCACATTAAAGTCCAGTCACTAGAGTGTTGAAACAGTTGGGCACTATAATAAAATATACATAAAAAGAAATTGTGAGACATTAGGTGTTGTTTGGCGATGACATTTAGGAAATTACAATTTTTCCATACATCGTATTCACGTCTACATAAGTTGTTTAGGTATTTAAAATAAAAGTGGTATATATATCATTTTTAATTGCTACTACAGTTCTGGCAGGTGCACATAATCTAACAATATGTCAAATATGACAAATTATTGTTGAGTTACAATATAGCCTTAATAAGAGCACATCTGTTCCCACTATACAGTGTAGTGGATGCCTGATTTAAAGAGTTTACTTACTGATATTGTATCGTTGTTTAAATATTTAACAGGATCTTAGACACGAATCATAAAAAATACACAGTAGTGTATAAAAATGAAGAATCTTACTTGCAGTAATGYTTTTGCTGCTGTTAAATCTATTCATGCCATCAGGAAAGGTTCCTACATTCCTTAAACTGTCACCTGGAGATGCACGTATCATGGGGGTGTGTATGSAGAGAAAGTGTTAGAAACAAAACCCAACATCACAGAAACACCAACACTCTTGGTGTAAAATGTGGGAACTGTTCAACAGCAAGTACGAGTCCTGGAATAGTGCTTAGGCTGAAAACTGGAAATAATCTCAAGGCAAATATGTGCATGACTTTTGCCTTCCCTACTAACCTGTCAAGCCCATGAGATTTCTGGCTTTTSCCCTTCCAGTTCTCTCCCCAGTTCTGCTGGTGGGGGAGTAAGCAAGTGSCTGTGTGGGGCTTGGCTGCTGGCTGGGGTTAAACCACAACACAAATTTACTTTTCTCTCCTCTGTGCTTGCTCCCTTACACATTTGCTCTRGTGCCCTGCTTCCCATTTTACTTATAAACTCCAGCTATACAGAAGTACTGCTGCTCTTARAGACATTCTTCTTTAGAAGCCCTTTTAAAAGACACATGGGAAAGGACAGTCMAAAGAGACGTGGCCCATAATAAGGAACCTAGAGAACCCCTTGATAAAACAGAGTTGTTTCAAAATGCCAGACTGAGTTTATCTAGGGGTACAGGCTGTAGAGAATAATCCTATTTCTTCTGCTGCTTCTAAATGTGTTTGGGTTTTTTCTTGATTTTTTTTTTCTGCTGGCATTTTGAGATGAGACAAATCAGTGCTCTTTGTTAGTGCTGTGAGCCTTGTGCTGCCTGTTCCTTGCTTGCTTGTCCTGCTGAGTGTGCCCTAAATGTTGTTTGAAAGGGAACTGCAGGCATGGCTCACGGTTTGTGAGGGAAAAATACCCTCACTGTGTGGCTGCTCCTTTCAGCTTCAGASCTTAACTCAGATCTAATGCATGCAAMAAACAAGTTTGGGTTCTCAGCTCAAGCTTGGTCACTTATTTCATAGAATCARAGAAYATTCTGAGTTGGAGGGACACATGAAGAAGATGGAATSCAACTCCTGGCCCTGCACAGGACACCCCAAGAATCACCCTGTGCCTGAGAGCACTGAACAKTCTAACRTAAATACACRTTCAYGAAACGAGATGCAATTTAGGTTTATAAGGAAATAGTTTYTTTTGCACTTCAACACAAYTGAAAAATGGTTGGTTTATATATTTTCCATGAAATTTCTAAAGTGGTTGTTTTTTTGGTTTTTTTTTTCTTCGTTAAAGGTAAAAGTTACTTCTGTTAGCTTTTAGTGCATTAACAATGTTGACAGTAAAATAATTTGGGGCATTCCTAGCTGCCAGAATCAACTGGTTCTTTTAGTTATGTAATTGTCATATCTTGAAGGGCCTAAATAAGAGGTATTTCCAATAATTATTTTAATTGTTTTATAAATYACTAAGGAAAAGATAGTTGTGCTTGCTAGTACTACTGATTTACAGCTTTTCTCAGATTTTGAGAAATAGAGGTGTTTTTAAAATTCAGTTCTGAAATTTGGTTATTAATTGTTTGAAGAGTATTGTCTTTTTTTTTTCCCCTGTTGCTATTAATTTTTTCATTGAACCAAAAATACTGCATGCTGCTCTCAGGGGCACAGTAGCTCAGAATTGTATGCCCTTCATGCTTTATTATGTGATTTAGTTTTTCATGTTTTTAATTTATTAGCAAAAAAAATTACTTCAGAAAAAAATGAGTTAAGATGCTAAAATCACTATTAAGATGAAAATTTTAGTTAATTAGTGTAAGTTTTCTGGTTTTGTAAGATGGATTTAGTTGTGGTATTACTTSRCTCAATTTTGAGTGCTTAAASGAAGCTCCYCTGTTTTTCCCAAAGCTTAACCTTYAGAATTCCTAGAAAATRTACATTTCTTGTTTGRTAACAATTCTTGGAATCACCTGAGAAAAATTTTTCACGTGAGAGGTGAACTAGTATGTATTGTAACTCAGTAGAATTTTTCACCAGATAATACAACCCATTTGCCTATTCTTTCAGAGTTAATAATTATTAAGATTTAATACATACATTTAGAGCAATGGTTAAATATTTCTTTGGATGTTATTTTATGCTTTTRTCAGACCAGCTTCACTCTCATAGGYTTCTTTTAAGCTTTGCTTTGTGACTAGGAGGAATCTGACCTTGCTCATTCTGAAAATTAGGGTACTGTAATATTCCTAAACATATAAAGCATGAACTTTATCAGTAAAAGTATATTAAAATTTGCTGATAATCTTGTGTGGAAAATAAATAACAGGAGTAGGCTCAAACACATGTCAAGTAAAATTAACAAAAAATAAATGTTGATCTGTGATTATTTTTATACTTTAACTAGCAAGTTAATAGAGGCAGTTGAAGATTATCTTATTAGTCACTGATTTGAAAGTTGAAACAACATTTTTATAAAAGTACTTTGCGTTTTGTCAGATCTTGTTTTTCAAGGAAAAAACCCTCTAATCTCAGTGTTTATTCGTCTTAGATACATTTCATAATTTGAAAAGTACTATATCCTACTAGGTTTGAGGAGTTATTGGACATGATAATCACTAGTATCTRAGTTTATTTCACATAAGTTAAAACATGAAATACAAATAAGGTTTTAAAAACCTTAATTAAATTAAGATTCTTTATATTTTGGGTCTTGAGTGAGACTAATACTCTAAAAATATTAATAAATAAATCCTGTTTTGTTTAAGACATTGCAACTGTATTTTTAGTAGCACTGCCTAGAGATATGGTGTACATTTGATGCTTTATTTTTGTAAGGGTTTTTCTAATAGTGATAAAACCTATGTGTTCTTGACATGGAAAAATAATACAGCAAAGCAGTTTAGTGGTATCYTCCTCCTTGGTTCCATGACACTTCACTGCATCACCTCCATGGAGATGGAATTACTTGAGAAAACAGCCAACATGGATAATGGATACAGGAAACCTGAATTGGGGTCCCTTATATATTTAGGACATGAGACTTTTAAGTTAATCCAAGGAGGATGTAGTATTGGAACATTAGTACATTTATCTGAAAGGCCACAAGAATTATAATGCCCACAGGTATCAATCCAGAGCATTAAACAATTCCTATGACTTCATGCCTTAAAAAAGACATGTTTTCTATTTTTCCTGTAAAAGTTTGRTRTCAGGAAAAGTTCTTGCTATYTGTTTCAGCTCCAAACATGTAATGGAGATTGTCTTTCAACAGATAGTAAGCCCTAAGTGCTTTTTCATCTAAAACATTGAATGCGTTCTCTTTCAGCCTAACTGCATAGAACAGCTATTTTATATTTTTATGGGCTTTTTTGGTTGTGCTTGTCACAGCTACTGGTATTAGTTCACCAGTAAATAATGACTTCTCTTTATTAAGACAGACAGATGGCTTATTACACATCATGAGTGATCAAAAATCTTTTTAGAGTCATATTTTTAATGCAAGCATTCCCTTTGATGTTTTTCCTATTCTGTTTGCTTTGTTTGTCCAACGAGATATACAGCCAAGTCTTGCAGGTTAACTCATTCATCAGCTGCAATTTGACACTGACAGCTCAGTTCTCTTTTTTTTCTTTCTCTGTAAACTCTTGACCAACTCAGATGCAAGCCCACCTACACCTGTGATGAATATTAGTTGCATGTGAAGATGCATGATTTAAGTGATTGCTTCTGGGGTTGCAGATGGTACTGGTTGTTCCAAGTGGTTCTCAGTAAAGCAGCATTGACTGCCGTGGTCCTTGGTGAGGTCTCAGCACAGGGATTATCCTCCCCCTATTTCAAAGCATGCAGACCAGCACTGGCCATCCTGGGTTTGCATTCAGGTGGAGACTGAGCTGTTCCACAGTAGGAAGGTTGTTCCTGGAGATGCGATGGGGAAAAAATCCCTCCAAAAGAACAGCAGGAAAGCACCATGAGCATCAATAAGAGAAACATTGGCATTTCCTGAAAACACTGTTGCTGCTTTTCAGCTCTTCAATGTCAATACTGAAACCAAACAAAATAGTGTTATTATCTGTGTTAGGATACATCCCTAGTTCAGAGCATTAGAAATTGAATGGATAATGATCCATTATACCAACTGGTTGTACAGTCCAGTAAATTACATGATCAATAATGCACATACTGCTTATCTATAATATCTTCTAACAGCTTCTAATAATTCAGTAATGCTTTCTCTAATATATCCAGTATTTTATCTTTTTATACTAATGAAACAAATGATACTGATGATTTTGCATCTTGCCCTGTAGTCCTGGGTTTCAGGAGTTCCCATAATTGGAAGTGTTGCTTTACACTAATTGAAATAGAACTCTTGGAGCTTGCAGGGGGGATTTTGGTTTTTTTGTCTCTGTGAAATGGACATAATTAAAATATGTCTCTGGCTAATCATCTAAACCATTGTTGACRCTTAAACTGTGTTTGCATATTTCTAATCTCTGCCCTAGCACTTGTGTTCTCCCTCGTTAAAAGAATGCAACCCCCTGCCATGCACATTGGKTTTGAATGCAGGTAGATCTGATATGGGATTCAGGGGAAAGCATGTGCTTTACAAGGCTGCTCAGACAGGGCTGATGAAGGTGATAGGGAAAACAATATGATCAAAGAATTCTGCAGACAGGCTCTGCGTTGCATGTTATGGTCTGCTATGGCAACCTGCTGCTCTGCATGAAGATTTTTATAATGATAATCRATTGGAGATTGTTGAGGTTAAATATTAGCATGGAAACTATTAGAATTTGCAATATATTGTTTATCTAGTCAATGAAGTTGAAAAACAATAAGTTAGGAGAGCCTGCAAGGCTTGCCTTTTTATTTTCTGCAGTTTTATCAGCTGGCCTGATAAAAGGTATAAAATACTTTGCATTTTTTTGCATGTAATTTCCTTTGATAAACCAGTGTCCTCTGGTGGCAAATGTACCTATTGAAAGTTTAAGGGAAAGCTGTATGATTTAAAATACAGGCCTTGAATGCATGTSTAGTTTCTGTACCCTCTGTTCAATGTTCTGGGAAGGAAATGAGTAATGCAACTTAAGTACTCACTGGGTTAATGGCACTTTTTAGTTTTTCCTCATAGATGCTGCTGTTTTTCTTCATGGATTGCAGTGCTCTGGTTACCAATACTTGTGTTCTATGTAAGATGTGACACTCTACCCCGTTGCAGTTTGTTGTGGTTGCATCAGGAGAGCTCTCAGAGCCTTTTCTGTGAGTGGAAAGCAAAACTATTTTGTAAGAAATTAATTTAAAGCAATATCCTGCTTAGGTGTATACCTTCCATCATTGGTAGCTGCTTAGTGTAACAATACATTTTTTCAGTGTTTTGTTCTCCTGGGRTCTGATCCTCTTGCATTTTTGTGCCTTAGGCAGTGCCTCTTGAATCAGGAGGGGTACAGATTTTACATCTTTTTAAAGCTTTGGACTTCTGTCATTCTGTGAAATGGCACATTCCCCTGAGGATGAAATTTTAAGATTGCTGCCCCATTCTTATAGAAGGAGRTGCATCTAGTGTTATAGAGCCATCAGTCCTGGTGTCTGCCTGTGCCCACTCCAGCCCCCTTGAGTTCATGCAGCTGGAAATCTCCCAGCACCATGGTTCACAGCTACTCACTTGCATCTTTCCCAAAGACCTGTTCGTGCAGCCCCAGTGTTATGGTAGAAGATTTATCCAGATTGTTACTTTAATTAATTTCTGCTCATTTCCTATATAATATATAGGACACAAAGTTGAGGTTGATGGATATAAAGATGTCTGTTGCTGCGAGGACTGAAAAGCAGGTTCTGTACTGAGCTATGAAAGGGTAGCATGTTCATTTGGATCCCATAGTCACATTGATTCTGCAGTTGCTAATGTTTAGTTTTATGCCTCTGTATTACTGCCTCTCTAACAGCTGCTGGCTCTTTTGATTCATGCTGATTTGAAGAAATATTTGAGTGTGCTRTTATATATTGTTAACTTTAGCTGGTGTTGGGGCTGAAACGTTGGTGTGGCGTTTTTGGGTGTGACTTCTTTCCAACTTCAGATATATTTATATTTTATTTTTAAATGAACTTAAGCTTCTTAAATTAATTCCAAAGCCAAATGCCATCAAGACTCATCACCTAAGTCTCAGTCACTTAGACTCCTAATTAACTTATACTTCACAAACCCATCTCTTTGCTTATATTTCTTTCAAGTTTCTCTAATGTGCTGTGAGTTACACTGRAAGGAACAATAAGATTTAAAGGAAGAATTAATTTAGAAAGTTGGGAATAGAACAGATAAGGGAAAATGAGAAAAAGCAGCTTAGTATTTTGTCTTGTAAATGGCCTTGCTCTGGTAGACCCAAGAACCCATTTATTCAAAGAAAGGAGGAGTGTTAATGAAATAGATCATGAGCATAGCTATTACGGTAATGAATTTTAACACTCACTTTGTTATATGATATTTTATTTATGAGCTTCCTGATTATTCATATAAAGACAAGAAGTTTATAGCACTAGATTATGTCTTGTTTTCATAAACATATTCAGTAGTTTAATAAACATAATTTATTTTTTCTCCTTAAAAATCAGCAAAATTTATGAGAGATTATCTTAGGGTTAATGAAGTCTAACATTAAGGAAATATTACCCTATAATATTGGAGCCTTCAGTGCTAGAGTTGTAATTGCTTAATGCTTTTTTCTACAGGCTATTTTTATATAGTACATGCTTTGTGCCATTAATCCTATTTTAACATGTTACTCTTAAGCCAATTCATTGGAAAATATATATCAATGTTTATATTTTTCACTCACTGCCTTCATTAGAAGATATAATAGAATTTTGATAAAAGAGTTTTGTAAGAAGTGCAGCATGTATCTTTTCAAGCACATTGTTATATTGGGAGCTTACTATTCTGTCTTTAAAAACACTGGAATATTCAGGAACTCCTGTAGTTAAATTTCTTTGAGATCCTGTCAGTAACTACTTAAAAATTTACATTTACAATGTAATCTACAGTAGGAAAAAAATCCCAAGCATAAAAAAAAGTCTCAGAGATGCTAGTGTGTGATTCTTGCTAATTAGAAGCACAGTATTTATCTTAATGACATCTTCAAAATGTAAGATTGAAGGCATGTGCAGAAAAGAGAGCACCCCACAGATGCATTTCTTAAAAGCACTCTCCTAAGGAAAAAGTGTAGCTTTTTTTTTTTATTTCACATAATAAAAATACTTCTTGTGAACAGCTCAAGCACTGAAAAGGGTTAATATTTTAAAATATTAATGATTTTTCTATGTAAAAAGTATATTTTAATTTGTAAGAACAAAACAGCATATGCAACATACTGACTAATCCTACTCCATGGATTAGCCTGGCAGAATTGTTTGTGGAGCTGTGTCAGTAATGCATTACATGAATTGCAGTTATTACATATGACTCAGAGCAATAATTTAGGGTGATCTGAGCAGATAGTTCATCCTCTGGTTTTTAAATAGATACATTTTTCAGGCTACRAATATGATGAAAAGTATATTTTACAATTTGAATCAGTTATGAAGGTAAATATTAAGTTAGTATATTTCGATAAATTACGTCAGTGTCCACGGAATGACAATTTAATTTGCTCTGACTGGTAACCTTGTTCTTTCATGCCTTSTGTGGCATGTTAGGGAGAAGGTACACAAAGGAATAGTGGAAAGTTGGGAAGCAACTGGCAGGTAGGTTTGCATTTTTTCAGGTTAATTCACTTGATGAAAAGCTGCTGTATGTGATGTGTCATATATCAAAGGCAGGGCATCAGTAATCTTTGCTCAAGGGCACGGGTAACAGACAGAAAGACATGTGAATGAGATGGAAAAAAGCAACTCATCCTTTTCTGCTAACACCACGAAGGAGATAAAGGAAGATTTATGAGTCATCTTGGACCACATACCAGCCAGAAGCATACAGTATTTTTCACATGTTCCAAAAATTGGTGGTGGAAGGTAATCAGACTGTCACGATGTCCATCAGGTACTTTAAGAAGAAATTGGGTCCTTTGGGCTTTTGATTGCATAGTCAGCTTTTTCTTTATGCTGTAGCAGTTGTATTTTTTCTTTTTCTGAGACAAGTAATTTTTAAGTAAAAGAATGCCACCTGTGTGTTTAAAGGTTTTTAGTTGTTAGCATTACTAATGTCAACCAAAACAGTAACAAGCCAATGATCTGCTATGGGCTGGTGCTTTACTTTAGCTTCAGACTTTGAGATAATGCATTTCACAGCACCATACGTTATGGGGATTTCCCAGTGTACAAAAATATATCCAGAAGTAATTATAGCTAATAGGATAGTTTTTGTACTGAGAAAGTTGGGAAGTCATCTAATGCTTTCACATAAGGCTGAATATTGATGTGTGGTGTTTTGTTAATGTATTCTAAAGAGAAAATGAGAAAACTAGCATGGATGGAAAACTTGATTTTATTTTTATTTTTTCACAACAATTTGATMTTTAATACTTGACCATCAGAACCATTTGTTATCAGGACTTGATAYCTAAAAATATAATCTTGGTAAAACTGATGGCAAATTCCTTCCTGAGTACTGATCCTGTACATTACACAGGTCTGAGTCAATCAACTGGACTATTTTTGCAGAGGAGCAAAGGGGGGAGTGGGATTGAACTGACAAGCCAGTACTTTACATATGCAGATTTTAATTTGCATTCAGCTTTCAATTAAACAGTATTTTTGGAATAGTTTACTTTTTCCTAATGACTTTTCTATGTTCCTGTGTTGTTTTTTTCCCCCATTTCTGATGAATTTGTCATTTCTGAGTAGCTATTAGTGTACTTGTCATTATTCACGTAGCTCACATTTCAGATTGAAGTAACTTGCATAGTTTCAGCTATTTATCCCCTTCCCACGGCTTGGKGGGTGCTGTGGGCCCCTGCAGAAGCTGTTTGCTCTGGTGGAGCTCACCCCYTTCCTTTCCCACTGCACTGGGTGCTCCTTATGGTGCCCAGAGCCTTTCCTGTCTGCCTGCCCTGCACCCAGTGGGTGGGAGCTGAGCCGAGTTTGAAGCCTCACAATGGACAGGCTTTTGCAGCACTTGCTCTGGTCTAGCAACTGACCTCTGGGATCACTGCCAAACCTCTCTGCTCTCCTGCAGTTTGAACACAGCCTTCCCAGAACTGCAGCTGTTCTTGATGCTCTGGGTCAATAGTTAACTCCTCAGAGGTAGATGTTAATAGAAACAAGCAGACARACTTAGGGCAGTACTGTAAAACATGATTGCTCCCTAATTAGTGATATTGGAGGKGTGTTTTCTAGACAAAATTGTACAGTCAACACACATGTATGTACTTCAATCTCATAAATGCTAATTTAGGCTTAGAACAGTGACTTCTGGAAAGCTGGAATTCTATTAATGGTTTCCCTTCAGCTTCTTGAGTCAGTTTTTTGTCCTGGTCTGGTCCCACAGTCACGATAGACGTGGTAGTCAATTCTGAAAAAAAGCTGTTCTGTTTTTTGGGTTTTCTTCCGCTCTTTTTCAGAATGAAGAAAGGACAAACTTAAATAGTTTTTCTTCAATCATGTCACTTCATTTGGATGGTGAAGTGAGGGAGTATTTCCTCTTTATGGCATTGTGGGAAAGGAGGTGGGTCTAGTCTTTATCCAGCTCCATCCATCTTTCTTGTGCTCCCTTTTGTTTTGTCACTGTACAACTTGAGAATAAGTAAACACATGTATTTCCAGCTCCTTTTAAAGGAAACACTTTACTGCTTTTTTTTTTTTTCATCTTTCCTCTCTCCTTGTGCCAGAATTCAAAAACTGAATGTCTGTTGCAACTTTGAWATGTTGGAGATGCTGTATTAAGATATGTGTAAAGCAAGGGGAAATCATTTAGAGCAACTGTTTCTRAAGAGCTCAGAGCAAGAACTGTGTGTGAACAAACCTGCAGTACAGAAATATAAGGAGCCAAGGCACTTTGATAGTTAACAGTACTTGACTGACAATCGTACTTGAGGTTCTCCTTGTTGCTTTTCAATTAACTAGTATTTCCATGACCCTTCTCCAAAGCGCTTCACCTGTGTGTGCCATGAAATCCATGGAATGGGGAACTCTGATGCTTAATAATCAATAATATTTCCACAGACTCAAGCATAAATAATTCACCAGCTGCAGGTTCTGAATTGGTCAGTGATATTAATTAACAGTTAAGAGACTCTTAATATCTTCCTTATGGTCTTTGAAAGATGCTTCACCAAACTATGTTATAAACTTCATCAGGTTAATCAGCATTGGCTTCTTTCTACAGGCTCTGACTTGCCTACCACTACCAATTACAGTTAATTTTTTCTTTTTCCTTAGTTACAGGAAGTCTCTTCTGAGACCAAAGCTATAAGAATTTGCTGACCTTTCATGATGTATCTATTATTTTAGTTCACTGTTTTGAGTTACTGGCAGTCTGGTGTATCATAATGGCAAAGCAGCTATTTTAAAAACCATCTCATGATAGATTTTCTGAGGCCTTCTTGGAGAGAAGCTAGAAAGAAGCTAAGTGCCAGGAAGAGTTCTGCTCAGTTTGTGGAGTTACTCCCTGGTTAGACATCTCACCTTCTTTCCTGTTCTGTGGCCATTTGAGGGTGTGGATGAATTTGAAATATTACCTGCTTTAACTCCTTACTTGTGGAGCAAAGTTCAGTAATATCTCAACTTTAGAATTTTTTTTTAAAGCTGAAGCTTCTGAACAGAGCATRTAGATCTCAGCACAATTTTTGGAATACCTGATTTCCTGGAAGCCCAGACAGGTGTTATGTTTTTTTCTTARAGGTGCAATGAAAGAAATGAGAAAATAATTATTTAATCACTTCAGGCTGAGGTTTGTTTAGTGAATGAAGRTTGATGAAAGAGAATGTGTTGAGTAATTTTTGATTACTCATCATCACTTACTAGTGGCTAAAACAAATTAAAGAATCCTTTTTAGCCTCATGAACTGAAGGAGGGAGATTTTTCTTTGGGCTCGCCTTGCTTATGGGCTTCAATATGTGCAGTGTAGCATAGCAGTGGTTGTGTGCATACTGGGACAGCTTTGGTGGCCAGATGATCCCTCTGGTGATGTGGAAGAGGTGCAGAAGGGCTGCAGTGGAGATGCCCATTTTTGTATCAGTGGAGGTAGGTCAGGTGCTGGGTTGATTCAGCGATTCAGTCCATTTGTGGGTGTATGTAGGAGGTGTGCACACTCGTGTGAAGGTTGCATATTTAATCAGTAGGAGAGGTCTGTGAAATGGCGTTTGTGTCTGCATGCCAAATCACTTCTTGTTTGAGGAATTTTCCCTGGTTTTCTGCCTGGGAATGGAGCTCAGAGTTGTTCTAGGCTGGGCTCAAAATTTATCTGCTAGACCACCTTGTGTGGTATAGCAGTTATCTTGTCAGATAGTACAAACTAAACAAGATTGGGCTTGATCAGCCCTGGGAAGGGAAACCCTTAGGGAAAGCCAGTGTTTTCTGAAGGAAGTTGCCCTAGTGATTAGGTGGGTGAGCTCTTCTCTTAGAAGTCTGTTTTGGTGGGCATTGGAGGACAGCTTTTTTTTCATGTGCTGCCTTTTAAGCCATATTCTGAGTAATCACTTTTAGAATATGTCACTCTTCAAAAAAACTATCAAAAACCCATGGGTGTTTTGATTAAATACCCTGAGCAAATGCATAAATCATACCTACTTAAGCACTTTCCATACAGTCAGTTTTAATTTCCTGAGTCTCCCATTTCATCCCCCATGTGTGCTACTTTACTATTGCATACACTCTGCTAGCTGTAGTGTTGTTGCATCTTCTAATAGTAGGTGAAAGTTTTCCATTTCTTTTGAAATAAGTGATATATTTTGAAACTCTGTAGAGTGGAAGAAGTAAGCATAGTGAAGACACAGTTGTGCCATTGAGTGGGTTTATCTTACTGATGAGAACTTTAAGAATACTGCCAGATTAGTGCTTCTTCACTRGTCAAGATGTACTGTTCTCTCTGGCCTTAGATTTTAATTTTTTCTTAGAAATTGAAAAGTGTTGAGAAAACAAAAAGAAGCCATAACATATTATTTTTGGTAAAATAGCCTGCAATTTTGAATATGTTTCTAAAGGTAGTGAGGGATAACTGTAGCATAAAGCATCTAATTAAAAAGATTTTCCACAAATATGCTGTAGGTTTTAYTGTTGCTGTTGGCTGTCAGATGTATCAGCAGCAACACACTGATGCAGTGAGCATCACCAGAACRAAGTTAACCTGGGTTTCTCACTGGGAATAGGTTTGGGGGCTTCATTCAATTTCGTAGGCAGCAAATTTGAAAAAAAAGGAACTGAATATGGTTGATGCAATTGAATTTTTAAGACACCCTTGTAAGTCACAGAATTAGAAAGRAATGAGAAAATCCCCTAATTGCAACAAGTTCCCCAATGCATRAAAGGACTATCTGGCAGAGAAAATTGGCAGTGTGCTGGTGATCACATGTAACAGCTGGAACACTTCTAGTCAGAGTACTTTAGAAGTAATAAACCTAATAATTTATCCACAAACTACTGTGATAGCTGTAATTCTGCTTTGTTAAAAATCTCTCTTCTCTATACTTACATATGTTACATATATTTATATTTTGGCCTAACATTCTTAAAAATATGAAAGAGGTTAATGCTATTTTTGATACACATTGCAAGCTTTTGTCCAAATATTTTCTCCAAAGTTTAGGATAATTAGTGTATTTTTATGATACTGAGGATTCTTTTATGAATTGCTGTTTGTTACTAGTTCATTTCCATGTTAATTTTCTGTCTTTCAATCACTATGTTGCTTAGTATGGTACATCTTGGAAGAGGTAAGTGTGATGACACTTCACTGATTATGTAAATGCAATGACTGTAAATTTGATTCTCTTCTTTTGATCTTTTTTTAGAGGTGACATCTACAAAGCATTGYTTACATTTTTCCATGTGTATTCAGTATGTAAACCAAATCTTCTGGTAAAGAGCAGGACTCATTACTGAGTTATATAGAAATTGATTTCTTTTTCTGTGGCTCTCTTATGAAAAAAAATCTAAGCTGCTCCTTTTTTAGACCTCTCAGGGAAATAGTTTTAAATGTAAATGGTTGATCTTGAAGTGCATTATAAATCAGTATTGTTCAACATGGCAGTTCATTGATGGTAGTATTTAATTATGTCCATGCTGTCAACCTCTGCAGTCCTTATTGCTTTGTTGTAGATCAGATACCAAGTATGAAGTTTTCAAAGCTGTAGAGATGAAAGAGTAAACATATTCAAACAGTTCATTCAAATATGCTTAAGGAAAAAAAAGATACTACTAGAGCATGTGAAGAAGCTTATGAAAACCTGAAAGCATTTTTTCTTTTGATTACAGTGGCAGCCTTAGAGTCCTATCACAGATTAATCTTTATTTAAAATGGAAGAAGGCCAGAGAAAGCATATGATCAAGTAGTTTATTAAATAAAGTTCAAGCCTGTAAATCAGTGTTTATTTACAATTATTAGATACATGAACAAAACCGTAATTTTTAATGAGTAAATGCACGTGAAATTGAAGAAACTACAGTACAAGGGTGGTTCTGGTTTTTTGTTTGTTTTGGGGTTTTTTTTTAGTGGTCAGTTATCTCCAAACTGATTTAGCTTGTTCCTGTATTCATTCCAGTATGTACTCTTTTGGCTACTTTTGAACAAAAGGTGCTGGACTACAGAGACTTTTGCTCTGACCCAGTAAAAGCTATTCTTACACCATCATTTTTTCTTGTATGGGATAGGAAAGCAGAGGGAATCAGATCTTCGACCAAACCCCCACAAGTTGTTAATGCTAGAATTTTTCCTGTATGCATGTTTGTTTTTGACGTTAGGTTGTTCCTAACAGTTASAACRAACTATTCAAAAATCAAAAAACAGCTAACAGTCCATRTAGAAATAGTAAGTGTGCTGGWTTTGTTMTTTTCTACAGCCATGACRTTTGCTGACTTAGTAAACAACTAAAAATGAAAYATTMGATGRCAGTTATAGTCTTGATGGTATTACAGWTATGCTGTAGATRYAYACCCACCTCCACYTTTGACAGACACCATGAGGGGGTGCACTTCTGTCCTTCCTTCCTTTCTTTKGCATGGAGAGTCAAATGAGTTTGTCTTTTTRCCCCTGTAATGCTGTGGGCGCTCTGGATTTGCAAAGCTTCCTCATTTTATTCCTGGTAGCGATAGTTTCTGTTTCTGTGCCACCAGTCTTGTGCTATGGGTTTCATAAATGGGAAGAARCTGGGAAGCAAATTATTTGGACAGTAGGAAAAACAAAGATTGCTACCCCAAGCCATGCTTTTCTTCAGGAATAATGTTGGCTCTGTATCCCTCTCCAGCCGTGCTGAGTGGTGTGTTTCTGTGAAGTTATGTGGGAGAGCTAACTCGTTGGAAAACTCCAAAGAGAGCTTACTGCTGTGGAGAATCTTCTTTTGGATGGCTGCCTAATACAATGATAAACAGAAATTCTGTGATACTCCAGAAGAGTAAATTGAGTTTTAGTATCAGGCAAATATTAAGATACATTATGCAGCAGAATATTAATTCCCAGTGCCACACCCTAGGAAAAAAGAAACTGGGAAGGAATGCTGCTCTGGCAGGGAGAASTTTTCATATTATTTATTAGCTGAGTTTAATTGTAACATCCCTGTGTGCATTACTGCTTGTAGTAGAGAAGTTGGTGAACTCTCATCAAGTAGTAGCATCAAAAAGAATTTTTTGAAGTGATATGCATCTGTGCACTGAATCTGATTAAGATCTGTGAAACCTACAAGTAAAGAAATAAATGTTTYATCATGTGAGAGATTTATTTTTGAAAACATTTGGCGTTGAAAGCTGTGACTTGGTGTACATATCTTATCTTGATTTCTAATTTTTATTTGGAAAAAGAAATTA
Source organism: Alauda arvensis (assembly GCA_902810485.1). Lineage (NCBI taxonomy): Eukaryota > Metazoa > Chordata > Aves > Passeriformes > Alaudidae > Alauda > Alauda arvensis. The sequence continues at coordinate 1,659,386 of CADDXX010000033.1, forward strand.
ATGACTAYTTTTTAGGGTACTTGTGGTTGTAAATTCTGTCCAAAACAGGATCTGAACATTCACTGCTTACTGCCCATTATCAGCCAGCTGCTTTTGGCCAGCTTTCATCTCCTCTTCCCCTCTCTCACTCCTTTTTTATTTTTTATAAAGTAATAAAGTAGAAAGTGACAGAGGGATCAGCTTAAAGTAACAAACATATTGGCTTTGATTTTGTGTGTGATACTGCAAATGCGACTTCCATTTCACATTACTGTCAACAGAAATCACATTAGTGCGGAAGCAGCAGCCCTTGCTCTGGGATTTCCCTGACTGGTGTTTGGGGATGTTGTGTAAAGGAGGACGCCCTTCTCATCCAAAGGGTCACTTTGCTGCTGAGTTCTCTTTATTTTTAGTAATAACATCCAATACAATTGAAAGTGGGGTCAAGGTGAGGCTAGGACACTTTCAAGAAGAGGGCTAGGGAGAAACAACAAACAGATGTTCTTTGATGATAACTGTTGAAGAGAGAGGATTTGGCTGAGAGATCTGTAGCTTTCACTTGTTGAGAGCCTTTAACTTGAGCCAGTGGTGCTGTTTTTCACCCCCCAGAGTACTGGTGTACCTGCTGTTGCTATCAAGCCACTTGCCAACAGTGGCATCTGTTCAGTGTAGACATCAAGAATTTGAATGTCAATATCTTTTCCTTGAAATGAATGGGAAAGTATTTGTCACTCAGCAGCAATCATTCTTCAAATAAAAGGTTAGCCAGACAGAGCCCTTAATCAAAGAGTCGGTCTTTTCTGTCAGCAGTGCCTTTTAAATAGCAATGATGAAGGCTGGCTGTCAGTGAATGACTTGATGAGCTAGGTGATTGATCTGCATAAATCATTTTCTTTTAACATTGTCAGTGAAAAGTAAATTGGTGGGATTTTGGGGGGTATTAGCTATATTGACATTAATATATAATATTTTAGCTGTGTTCTTAGTCTCAGAGTTTCCATTAAAAAGTGAAAATTACATAGGATCTTAGCCTATATTATCCTAATGATGAAGTATTATTGTTATTGCAATTACCATGCAAATTAAATTCAAAAATTGAACATGTAACAGATTTTATGAGCTGCAAGAGAAATACTGTTAGTAAAGGAATTAGGAGGAAGCTGTATCATTTAGTTAAATTTGCAGAAGCTTTTGATTTCAAAGGCAAAAATCACTGTGGTTTAGAAGTACAAGCTTGAGATCTTAATTATGTTATCTGCTTAAAAAATAACAATAGAGGCAATTTCCCAAATATTGGAAAGTCTTATATACTGAGGCCTTTATTGTCGCAGTAAAGTGCATTCTCTGTCAGCTTCTCTGCCTTAATTTCACTGCTTTTGATGTAGCAATTTTTTTTGTTTCCTTTTGTTTTAAGGAGTGTCTGGGGCACACATTACTGACTATTGTGATGKTGCCCAGAGTGTGCTGCTCCTATTAATAGCAGAAGTTCAGTGCCTGTCACTACCTCTTGTTTGAACTAAAGCTCTGGAGTGAGGGGGACTTTAAAAGATCCAAATCATATTCAGCTGTTTTCTGTGCTTTAGAAATCTCTTCCTAAATACCAGTTTGGGTCAGTAAGAARTTTTTGCTTTTGAGACTAGGAAATACTGGTAACTCCAGACACAGTTCAAGCCRTCACTTAGTTGCTCCTTTTCCCTGTCTTCAGATTAGTTTTTATTTTTGGAGTGGATGTTCAAAAACCTGYGAAGTAACACTCACATGCACACCTCCTCACCTCCACCCTGTCCCCAAAGGCCCAGAATGATCAGTTGGACTCCTGTGTGAAAACTTATTCAACGTATACATAGACATTCTGCAAAAGACCTGTTTGAGAGAAATCTGCGTTCATGGAGCTCATGGATGATTTTTAATGTTTTTGTAAAAAGATTTCTTTATAAAATGTGAATTGCTGCTGCCACCCTCCAACACCATTATACAGGACCTGAGCCCAGCAGGACTGAGAAATACAATAAACAGGAAAGAGGGTTCCCCTCCTCCCCTCCCCTTCTCATTTGAAAACATAATTTTATTGATTAAGTATCAAGGTGTTTGAAAATGTACTTTAAATATCTTCATGCACTTCCTGTGTACCTGGTATATCATTGTCTAAAAGGACCTATTTAAATTGTAGCATTTATATTTTTTGAATGTAATTYGCAGCTAGCATTCTTGGATATCTGAATATACATCTGTCTATGTAGGAATGAAGTTTGGATATGTTAGATGGATAGAAGTGAGCAAATACTGCATTTGCCAGTGTGAACTTGGCTGAAGAGAATTAATTTTGTGATGTTGCTTTATCTATGGTTTTGTTGTTGTGTGGTTTTATGTTGTGTTCCCCCAGAAGTGATGTATTTAAGATACAGTTTAGAATGATTGTCACAGAAGAGTACTGAATAAGTAGTTGCAAAATGGCTGTTGAAACTTTTTTTTTTTCATGTTGTTCTTAGTTTAATTTTTGGGGTCTCTTAGCACATATGACAAAAGCTTGATCTTGTTGATCATACCCGTAAGTTTTCTGTCCTCCTGTTGTGTGTGGTGTTACAAGTCAGAAGCACCCACTTTGGTTGCTGTTGAATAAACTGCTGACCCAAATGACACAAACAATCTTGTTCTGTGGTTTAGCTTTGTTTACAAGCCCACAATGGACAGATTGATATATACCAAACTTTATCTGAGTTTTCTTTTCATCTCCAGCAAACAATGTGATAATTGCTATTTACTAGATTGCCAAAGTCCTTAAATTCCATAGCCTTTTTTTATATTCTGTCAGTTGTTTGCCCCTTTAACTAACAGCTTGGCAGTATCCTGCTAAGTATTGCTTGAGCATTAATAAGATCTCTCTCTTATCAGTTATTTGTTGAACCTTTGATTGTATGCCTTAATCTAAAATCAATGACAAAAATTTAGGGCTTCTTGTTATTAATCCCAGKTTTTCCCCAACTCGTTTTTTTCCAATCTTGCTCCTGCAACTCTTTCTTAGACTTATTTGAGAAAGAAAGGCAGTGGTAAATATAATTTCTTGATTCCATTACTCTCTTCAGTCTTTTTGTTCAGTGTTGCTGTGGMATTTATGCAGTATTCCCTACCTCTATAACCAGTTCACTGTTACTCTTTGTGGATTTATTGCCATTACCTATTAGATTTCATTAACCACCTAAAGCAGTTACATTGCTGAATAASCTCTCTCTTAGAACCCAAGAACTTCAAGGAAAAATATTCAAAATGAATGGAGATGGTGAGAATGTTTGGGAGGAGAGTGTTGCACAGCACCTTGGCCAGGATACAGGAATAAGGCAAGAACCCAGGGAGAATGGAGATGTGGGTTTTGAGAAAYACATTCAGTGCAGTAGCTCAGGGTGCAGCTGCAGTGGGAGCTCTGGGTGGGAGCCCAGTCAAGAGGTCCTSAGCTGCCARCACTTGGCATAWTGRAGGGCTCAGGGAGCTGTGTCCCAGCCAGGGGASCAGGGATTTATGGAATGAGAATKCTGAGATTCTGCAAAGGGAAACCTGGGGTTGAACTGATGAGGAAACCTGGTCTGATTGTATCTGGGATGTGTAGGGAGTCAAGCAGGGACCTGTCAGCTCTTTGGAGCCATCCCTGCCTCCTCAATGGTCAGACAGGGAAGTTTCCTTAATATGGAAATGCTTGTTGAGCTCCTCCTCTGGTTCAATCTGTGTCTGTAGTAGAGTCTTTAAAGTTACTCTACTACGTAAGAGATACTTCACGTCTGATGTAAATGCATAGACTACTTTTGGTGGATGTGAAACATAGCAGTGTCTTGTAAAGGTTTCATTATTAGTAAAGATTCATTATTAGTATCTTGGATTCTGTCTTCATATAAATGTTTGTGTTACTATAACTTGATCTTTTAAAAAAGTTAATTCTGTCTCCATGGCATTGCACTTTRTACATTTGGCCAGAAAAACAGCTGCTAACTTTAAATACTGATAACTTTGTGTAGCACAATGCAATTCTCTTAGAATCTCTACATTCCTAATTCTTGCTGGTTTAGACCATGACTGCACACCAGGGTAGGCATCTGTGCCATGAGGCAAAACTTGGGTATGACATACATTGTATAGGATGGTTCATGTTAAAGCAATATTTTTATATTTTGAAGCAATATTCACTTAATTGATGTCTGAGTTGTGACAGGTAGTGGGAATTTGCTTACACCATCACTTCTCTGGATCTATTTTTTAGATAGTAACTGTAGGTACTCTGTTGGGACATCTTTCTGTGTGTGCCTGTCATTATCTCAAACCAGWTTTTCCTTTATAAATGGTACAGCATATAATTATTGGGATGTTTTTTAGAAGCCATCCTATTTGTTGTTTAATTATTGTAGTGTATGCAATGCTGAGTTTGAATGCTTATTTTTTTAACAGATTAATTATAAGCAAAAAACTATAACACATCATCAAATTTCTGTTCAGCAATGACCCCCTGCTTTTAARGGAGTTTTGGCCTAACACTCTGGTCAGTTCAGTCAGTAATTCATCACATGGCTTCTTATAAACTACTTAAAAGCATGTTGAAAACTAGCTGATAAGCTTGCTATTATTCAGGCTAGCAAAGGTTGAGTGAGTATTTGCTGGAAGTTGGCAAAGTCCTCTTAAAAGATCATTTCCTGCCACAAAAACCTAAAGGGCTGCACAGATGTGTAGTTAAGTATTCATTATGAACATGCAAATAATGCTTTCCCAAAGGAACATTCTTTGATTTTTGAAACTGCTGTTGCTTTTTTTGGAAGCTGTCATGAAACATGCCTTTGCATTGTTAAAGTGTCTTTCAGCAGATCTCTCACAGAGAAGCAGAGGAGACCATAGGAACAGGCAGATTTCTGTTTTGTGTAGACATGACCTTAGGTTTTAGACAAAATTATGAACACCTGAGAAATTAAATAAAGCTAGGGAATTTATTTTACCTGATTTCAAGATGGTTAAAATGTTATCTGTTTGTTAATACTATGTCTTTAATTTTAGTTTCTCATGCATAAAAAAGTATGAGAAACAAAAAGTAACCAGAGTGGTAGTAAAGAACAACTGGCCTGTTGTACCAAGACTTGTCACTGGACTCTAGTTCATCTTAGCAATGGGAGACRTTTCTATCTGAAGGTTATTCTGAGAAAGACATGCTACCTCTGGGTGTTAGATCCCAAGTTACAAACTTGGTTTTATTTGATTCAGTTTTATTTTTGAGTGGCAGCAAGGAAGAGGTTGTATTGTTTTCTGARTTGTGGGCCTCCCACTGCAAAATGCTGAATTTTCTCAAATTAAAGGTCTGCAAAAAAGGACCTGAAAGATTAGACTGGAAATAAAAGTTTGGAGGAAAGGTGGAGGAAATTCATAAGCAGRTTTCCTAACAAAAATATTGCACCCCTGTAACTATTCCCTAAATTCTCATAGCTTTTAGTGCCTTCCTGACAGTCTAGCTTCTGCAGCAGGTGCTCTTTGAAATTCTTTGATCTAGACCCTTGTTCATTTAGAGAGAAAAAMGTTATCAGTGGTTTTAAAATCCATGAAAATGGATTACATGACATGCACTGTTCTGGGAGGGTATTTAAGAAGCATAAYACACAATGTAGTTTTGGTATTTTTTAAAAATTTGCTTGGTTTGSGTTTGAATTTTCTCTTCTTTCTTGGAGCACTTGCACAAGGATTTGAATAAGATTACTCATATTGTTAGAATATCTGGAATTGTCARCTGTTTTGTCCTTGTAGTCTGCTAGGGATCTTAAAAGCTGCCATGAAAATGTCTGAAAAACCAGGGGATTCCTTAGCTGCATTCCTGTTAGGTGTGTAGCTGTGTGTTGCAGGTATTACTTTTATGTCTTGGTCAAGGTTTATAAAAGTGTATGAGGGAAGAGTTTATAAATTATCCACATTAAGGAGAAATATTCTATTTTTATACTTCATAAAAGATATTTCCTTGAGATTACATTTGGAGCATAAGGGCCCCTCCTTGATTCCTAGGTGGTTGTATGGGCTAGTCTAATGTTACAATAGGGCTTGTAAGCTTGCTAGAAAGAAGAAATACAAGACATTCAAAGGGCTTATGCTTAAAATTCAACAGATGAGAGGTGATCATATGTTGTCTCTGACAGGATTTCTGGAATACTGATGGTGTAAAAGAGCAATTCTAACTCTTTTGTTTCCTAACTGTGAAGTGCTGTTGCTACTGTTGGTGGTGTTCTCTTCCCTGCTAGCACCTCCACATTTAGACACTTCATTTCACATGGAACTCCAGTTKCTCACATAGCAATTTGTTAAGGGGAGGCTGGTGGGAAAGGTTTATCTTCTATCTGGTGCAAGAACATCCAACTCAAGAAMGGCAGAAGAAAACCTACTTTTATGTTGATTCTGTCAGCAAGACTTAAGATTCATATTGTGGCTTTTAATTTTGTGTAYTTCTGGTTCAGATACTGAAGGAAACATGTTAATAACAAAAAGCACTTATGGAAAGGTGAGTGTAAAAGTGGCACTTCTTATTCAACAGATCTGTTCCCTCTTTGAGTCATAGACATGCCCTCTTCTGGCTTTAGTGGGGAGATAATGTGGTTGCTCCCAAGTCACAGTTATGTTGAACTCAGAAGAGCATGTGCTAGATTCTAATCTGAGTGTTTTTGTACTTGAGCTGATCTKGGAACAGAATTGAGCTTGACTTTCACATCCTGGGATAACTTTGTATAGCTGTCAATTACTGAAGAAACTGATCTGGCAATTAGTGAAGCAATGAAAAGCGTGGAATGCACCAGTACTACTTAGCAGTTGCTTTTCAGGGGACATTTATACTTTCATAGGAACATTCCCTGGAGTAAAAAATGCTCTGAATGTCCACAGATAGGTATCACAAAAAGTCTTGGCTTCACAACTACCTTTTAAAAGACAGTTTCCTTTAGGGTACAAAGTATGAGGAAAAAACCCATTTGTGTCCATTTTGAAATTCTTCACCTGCTTGCTTTTGTTCCAATTTCCCCTTCTGTCCTGTCAGCACTGTAGTTCTTGTTTCTGGTTTCATTTCTAACCATTTCAGCTAACCATGGTACAGAGACTATGTTTATTTCACGGCTGCAGTTATAAACCAGGCTTTGTAAAAGATGTGCTGGTTCTCAGAGCAGGCTCTGCATGGGARTCCTTTGTCTCTCCATGCCAACTAAAATGTTAAGTTGAAAGAGTGAATGAAAATGGCTTCCTGTCACTACCCTTCCAGTRTTCAGAAGTGTACATATATCTTGGAAAGATATATGCAAGTGGTATTCCAGGATCAGTTTAAGTCTGGTACATTTTTTGGTAGGAATGTGTCAACAAAAAATTATGTATTAAAAGGTTCAGCTTTATATCTTCCTTGGACTTCAGCTGAAAATTATGTACATAAAATAATTTTAAAAAAGAAAGCAAGACTCTGGCTTTAAAAACTGTTGTGAKGGGAGGGGGCAATACTGTACATAGAATCCTGTTCATGCATACATACATATTTGATATGGACAGGTAGTCATATTTTCTTCTACACAGATCAATCATTGTCTTTCAATTCCTGTCTTGTCTGGCATCTGCTGACCCATGCTTTAATTCTGTCAGGTCAGAGATATACGGGCCTTTGTAGTGTGCTTGTACTTCATGTCATGTCCCAGCATTGTTGTACATCTTGTTTCAGAGATATTTTGCTGTAATGTTCTGTGACCTTTTCCATTGAGTGAGGCAGTTGGAGAGCCACTCAGTGAAGGAAAATTGAGCTGTTTTATTCCTCCCCGAGGAGCCTCGTGTTTCCTTTCCACCATTCATTTGAAAGCTATCATTTTCTTGATTTTATAGCTGAAAAAACACCATTGATTCACTGGATGCTAGATGCTAAGAGTCCTCCTATTGACATGCCTATTGACAGTTTTCAGTATATTCTGTGTCTAATTATCACTCTTGGCTAAATGATACACCTTGTGGACTTGAGAGATGGAGTCAATAGCGCTCACTGTATTGTTCTAGCAGCCCCTATTGAGGTTGGTGTCAAAGCACTGTGATTTATGCAATCAGAAAGAACATTTCTGTTGGTGTACTGCATAATTAAACAAAGTACAGAGTGACTGGTGACAAAACCAGCTCTGCCAAAGTCATCAGCAAATGAGAAAAGATCTCTTCAGTAAATGGCTGAGACATTGAAGAATCTCTTTTGGCATCTTGCGTTTTTCAATTTTCAAGCGTTCGATTTTTGTTGGAGAGGAGTTGTGGTTTTTTTTTTCCTGCTTTCCATCTCTTCCATTAGATAGTATTAAAAACTAAGCATATTAATTCGTGTCTRTGTTAGTAAAGTTATGCTGCTAATGCTGTTATAGATGGGAGTACTGGTACGTTTTAAATGATTATGTTTAAATAAGGAATCTAGTTATGTGGTTTGCACACTGAGTCAGGAAGCAAAGTGGCTGCTCTTGGGTTTCGGAAAGTGRAATTGTTACCATTTTATGTGCATCCAGTTGTTGGTCATGAATGTTCATAAATGCTGGTTTTATTTAATGGAATTTAATGTTTTGGTTTGCTCTTGTGAGTATTCATAGAGAGAATGTGGAACAGSCATATATGGAGTGGTGCTCCCTTTGCATATGTTCAGGTTTGCTTCAAATCTATATGTATGTATTCAAATATGTGTTCAGTGTATCAGTACATTGAAATTGTAAGAATGGAGATTTTTTTTCAGAAATGGTACCAAATAATATGGCTCAACATTATGAACTGCCTTAGAATTTAGGTGTATTTAGTTGTGGTTTTTTGGTTTGTTGGAGGTTTCTTTAGGGTGTTTTGGGAGATGTGGGCATTTTGTGAAGTACCTGTAGCAGAGCTTGATGTGTCCAATATTTTATTTATTGCTGGTTAGTAGAAGCAGGAAGGGATCTTATATATCAGCCAAACTCTCCAGAAGGGAGCTTTTTGTACTTTTTTAGTCATTACTAACCAATTTCTTGTGATGCTTTTGAGTCTCTGAAGCATCTTATTCAGGGCTCTTCCAGTGAATATGAAAAACAGCMTACCTGRTGTTTCTTTCCTCATCACTATTGTRCTCTTCAGTAGTATTCATTGTGGAGGAAGGAAATTGAAGTATGGTGTGTGACTGCAGCAAGAAATCARTCCCAAGACATCTCTGGAACCATCCAGACATGATGAGTTCCAGGGCTGGTTTTCTCCTGCTTCCCAGTAAGTAGTTACTGCCCATCGCCAAGGAATAGGTGAATAAGTAAGGGGGAGTGATGTGGGGGTGAGGAAGTTGAAATAGTGTTGGTTCAATGTATGCTTTTAAATCCCCTCAATGTTTATTTTCATTACTTTTATCATGGTAATAGATGTGAATGAAATATGTCAACGGAGTGTCTGGAAATGTCTAAAGTTATTAAAAACACACATATAAGTACAGTCAATTACCAACTCTGAAGACAAGTATGGACAAAAGACCTAAGGGCTGTTGCTTTTGTCTTCCTTTTTCTCTCAATCATGTGAACTCATACTAAACTATATAGTGCCAGATCAAGCTGCTGCTTGATTCCTTATGTTGTCAGTGTATTTTTAACAAGATTAAAGTAGGTATTTACACTAAAACCACCTTACACAGGCTACAACTATCATTTTTATTAATGCATACAGATATATTTTGGAATAGATTCGTATCACTTTTGAAACCTTTGCAATATCTATCTTTTCTCAGCAGATCARGGTACAGATGAGTTGAAACACAGATTTGATTGACAGTTACTATCCACTGACTTTTGCCTTCTTACGTATTGATGTTTGTGTCTTGACTGTATCATGAAGTAAATATTAACTGTATTTTGTCCCCTTTACAATAGGATGCCCAGACTGACCAATACAAAATTGTGGTTGCACTCTAGTTTTCATTGAATATCAATACCATGCAGAAGTAATACTGTTAGTGTAGTTTTCATTTCTCATGTAATCTGTGGGGTTTTTATTTTATTTTGGTTTTTTTATATATCCAATTCACAACTTCAAGCTGGAGAATCTTACAGCTGTCGTTATTATACAAACAAGCTTGTGGAAAAACAGTGCAAGGCTGAACTAGCAGCAAGCATATGGAGTGCTCGTTTTGGAGTGGTAGAAGGGAAAGAATGCAAGGCTGCGTTTTCCCTCTGGGATTGTCAAGAAAGGTAGAGCCCTCTGAGAGAGAATCCAAAAGCACAGCAGATCAAAGTGTGTTTGTGACTGGAATGCCCTAGGGTTAGTGCAGTGTGAGGTGTAGCTTGGCAAATCACCATGCTTACAAACAAAAGAGTGTACTATATTCAAATCTTCCTCCGAGCGTTTCAGCGTTTCAAAATGACAAATTATTGTTTTTGTTATTTCTGCATTTGGAATTGTTTATGCATTTCAAATGATCTGTAAAGTGAATTGTGTGCACTCAACAAACTTCTTCTTTAAAGTAGGCGGGTTGGAAAAAGTGATGCAGTCATATTAAATGCCAACTGCTCTGTTCTTCATTCGGTTAGGCAAACAGTAGCCTAAAAAATGGCAGTGGATTAAATTGATATAATGACAAGAATTCACATAGTRTACTGTAGATGGGAAGAGGAATAATGCAGTGTCTTTGAACTAATGTAATGCACTTTGATCTGCTATACTTGAAAAATCTAATATACCTGTATTTGTGATGATTCCAAACAGGCTCACAATATGGTAAATGCAGTTTTTACAACCTGCTGTTTAATTTTAAAGACTGATCTATTTCATCTAGGCAACATTTCATAAAAATAAGCATAAAAACATGTTTGTTTGTTTGAATTAAACCTCTACTGAAGATTTCACAACAATGTCTCATTGCTAATATGTGTATTGAACAGAAAGATTAATGGAATATATGATGACTTGAGGGTTTTAAATTATTCATTTGATGAAGGCGTGTTCATTTATAAAGAGGAAAAGCCTAATTTTTTTATATTTGAAAAGCACTCAGATTCTTAAAACTGTAGCAATTTCAAGGTTGTGTTTTTGGCACARAGGAATCATTGGAAACTAAAAATATAAAGATAAAATTCTCCAAYATATTAAATATAGGGACATAGTTTTCTAAGTGTGGTGATGAATTAACAAGATTTTGGTAATTTTTTTTCAGAGGCAGCTAATCTGCACTTTTTGGAGAAGCCTTTCCCTCTTGAAATATTCCAAAATTCAATATTATTAGGATTAAATTGTAATACTTCAATATTTGCTAGTACCTAATTTCACAACTGGTTTCACTTGAAATCAGCAGATCCTAAATGGAGAGTAAGATATTACTGCTTAAGGTTGTTCACATTATAGTCACAGTTCAGCCCATAAAGTTTGTCATGGCTTTAAGACCCTGACCCTCCCTGCCTTTTTAATTTTCCTTTATTTTTTAAGGACTGTTGTAGTCTCTAATTAGACCAGCCACAGGCCTTTTCATAAAGTGTTTAAAAATAAGTTCATAAATAATATCAGACCTGTTAATATTGTTGAAGATGCCTAKATTGATAAAATAAATGTAGCATAGAACATCACTTTTCATTTACTCTAAAGTTAAAGGAAGACTATTAATGGATAGGAAATGTGGTCTGTGGTAAATTTTTACTAGARTTAGTAACTGTATTCATTTTAACAAGTTTTATGATATTATTTGAAGTTCACCATTAAAATAGGAAACAGTAAGGGAGGTAAACATCAGGAGCCATTATCTCAAACAAAATCTTACTCTGTTCTTGTTTTGCACAGCAGATGAAGTGTGACCTCCATACTTGAAACTTATAGCCACTTWTACTAGCATTTTTGCCACCTTTCAAAGTCCATCTGAGTAGAGCAGCAGTGACAGTGTGGCCTCACTTGATGTGGAGTAAATGAACTCTGAAAGTGTTGGAAGGAAGGAATGAAGCTTATGAATYAATAATTATCTTAATTAGTTTTGCTTTGATCATGTCATATGAACAATCAAGTGCGTTCTGTCGGTGATACAAATATTGTTTGTGAAATCACCGATTTTTCCAATCCTGAGGCAGGTGGTAAATCCTAATATGGAAAATGAATCTATCAGAACCACTGTAACTACATAGGAGTGCTTTGTGTTTTCCTTGTGCCTTTTAGGTACTTCTCACTGTCCTTGTGAGAAGGTAGCCAACAGAGGAATGAAGAGAATTATGCATTTCCAACTAGCTTTCAAACACAACAACTACTTAAATTTCCACRCCCAGTTTGTTTGTGTGGAGGTTTTTTGTTGGGTTTTGTTTGGTCTTTCTTCCTGCCTATGTAAATGTTATTTATACACATTGATAAGACACCCCTGAGCCTTCCCTTCTCCAAGCTGAACAGTCCCAGCTGTGTGTCTTCTCACATGAAAGACACTTCTGTTCCTTAATTCGCTTTGTGAGAAATGGTATCGTAAAATCTAATCCTGAGCCCATCCTTTCGTCCCTTCTCCACACCATTTAAGTTGTCCAACAGCATGTTGGTCATTCAGTTTTATCATTACTTGCATAAKACTAGCAAGGGACTGCTTGTGCTRKRGATATTGGGGACTCTTGTGAGCTGTGATGTTTAAGGTATGCCTTGTGAAAGACCTCTGGARCCACATTGTGTTACAGAAGTTTATATTTAAGGCTGGATCATTTTCTTACTAGGTTTACTTCATCCATCTGGGAACCTTGTATTATTTCCAGTAGTGAAAATAGATAYATTTATGTAAATCTGAGATGGTAGGTCCTACTTGTGCATCTGTGGAAAGAATGCACAAATAATTCTCACTCCATTTGGCACCCACTTTGAGATGCAGAGGAATGGGKAGGGAATTAAGGATTTAAGCACACACACAAACCCAGTCTTTGTATTGCTGAGAGTTACTGCTTTGGGAAAAGTGAGAGACATAAATTTCATGTTGGCAGTGCCCCGAAATGACTGCAAATGTTTGATTTCCTCAGCATTTATTTAAGGTCAGTGAAGTCAGAGTCACAGCTTTCATGTTGTATGGATTCATAATTGTTATGGTTACAGCTGGGGTATCTACTGCCTTATATGATTTCACTAAAACTGGCTTAAGGCCTGTGTGCTACTGAGAGTGGGGAAGACCAGTGGGCTGGCCAGAGTTTGATAAGCTTTCTCTGTGTAATGCCTGGCCTGGCCTAGCAGCAGTAACTCAGTGGTGGGTTTGGCTTGTCATCAGGGCAAGCATCCCGGCGTATTTAGGTGCGCAGTGTAGCACCTTTTACACGGAATGTGGAATACAACAACCCACTAGCCAGTCTTCTGCTCCATTTGCTGCAGTTCGGCACGCTCGAGAGAGGCCCTGTCGTGTCAGCAATCTGCTGTTTTGTTCTGAGCAAAACTGTTAGCTACTTCAGCTTTGAGTCCTTCTTCTGATATTTCTTTGATTAAATACTGCTGATTCTCACACTTCAGGCTGCAGACAACTTGTTGTCCATATGCATCTGGCAASTTGCATACTCCTGGCTCTATCACTTTGCTGCCTACTGCTTCTACAGCTGTCTGGTGCTTTGGCTGCAGAAATGAGTCTCGCTGTCTGAGATACCAGTTGGAAGAGAGGAGGAGCTGCCAGGCTGCTTGCTTTTCCTGTTAGGCACTGATATTGTACCAAGCAGAAATGGGAATAGAAGCCACCAACAGAACACCTAATGGCTGAACAGCTCCACRAATTAACTAATCTTTTAAAGTAATAGTGTGGGCACTGGCACAGGGTGTCAGAAACCTTTTTTAATATTGGTTTTGGTGTCACTTCACAGGAGATTTGTACATGACTTCCATAAATCCTTCACAATACCCTTCTGTGACTGCTTATAGGGAGTTGAATCCAAAATATTCTTTCTATGACTTATCTATCTATTGTGGAAAAAGTCTGGGAGACACTAATATTTTTTTTAAAAGAAAAGCTGRTAAGCAGCAGCTCTTTATTATCCTCCAAATAATGGCTAATTACTAACTACTGATACCCCTTCCTGCTACCTAAAAAATCCCAGTGTTCAATGGATATGTATTTAGTAAAACTAAGCCATATGCTGTCTCTTTGCACTAGATGTTTTTAAAATGTTCTAAATTTAGATTAAAATGTATTTACAGGTTCACACTAAGGTTCCTAGCTGGTAGTATGGTAAAGTAACAATAGTAATTTTTTTTCACTATTTCTCTGTTCCTGATTTTTGAAGATGATATTTAGAAARCCATCCTAAACAAAAATAGTCACATTTTGACTAAAGAGAGAGATTACCAACTGAGAACACATAGCATTTTGACAGAACCAGATCAAAATGCTTTGAATTTTGCAAAGTATTTTTCTCCTGCTACTGAGTACTCTGATGAAAGAGGAAGTCTTGGCATTTTGAAAGCAATTCTCTGTACATAGTGGGGATTCCCAATTAGCACATTTAAAGACTTGTATGAGATGATGCTTAAAAATGGGACATTACAAAATGAAATTATGTCATGGCACTTTTCTAATAGAGTTCTGAGAAAAGCCATTGTATGGCAGTGCATTTCATGTGCTTCTCTGAAGTCAGTGATTCTTGTTTTCCCTTTTCAATTACAGCAAACCTTTCATAATTATCTAAAAGTTGCATGTAAAGAGTACTGCAGCTCATATAACAGGTATATTACATGCTGTATGACATGTGTGGGGCAAACCTTGTTTGAAATACAAACATGATGAAGAGTAACCTGAAAATAAATAATGGTAATTGCTCTTCTAAATGGCAATTGTACCAGCTAGGCATGTGTCTGAGGGTAATGAGTCCCTGTCCTCCCTGWGTGGTGGTGCCTGGACAAGGGCAAAAAGTTGAGGAGGTGCCATAGGATACATTRGAGTTACATAATGACCCATCTGTAGTTGATTGACTACAGCTCATAAGCAAACTTAGCAGAGGCAGTGCCTGCAAAAAGGCCTGGATCTAACTTGTTTAATGGCTGAAGAAGTAACTGTGGAGATGCTGAAGGGGAAATGGTGTGCCTTTAGTCTCTAGTTAGTTAGGAAGGATCATGGAGGCTCTAATTATGCAGCCCATACTGACATTGCTTCATAATTCTTAGGGCAGGTCTCCTGGACTTCAGTGGGATTATTTCTGTGTGTAGTCTAACAAACAGTGATTTCAGTGATTCATCAAAGTGTCCAGGTATAAACCTGTTCTCTATTAGAAACAGTATTTCTCAGCTCAAGATAGTTAAAAACCTTATCATTCATTCTAAAAGCAGTATGGATGGTAAGTGCAAATGAGATTTTAGAACTAGTTGTCAGTCTTTTGCACGCTAAGTTTAATTATCAGAAAAAGAAAYATCATTTACAATATTTACACCAAAGGTTAAAGACATTAAATACTTTATTATGCAAACAATGACATTTTAACAACAGGATGCATCCTGAAGGATGTTGGCTGGTCTCTGACAAGTCACCTTTGAGCAGAGAATATTAGATGGTTGATGTACTCAAAGCCAGCTTTTGCTTCCAGATTAGATCTTAAAGAAAGCTTTCTAAATTTATGAATGTATCTTACAAATTACATTCTGCAATGGGAGAAGTAAGGAATATCTCTTCATCTTTAGCTTACTTTTTCAATATATGATGTTTAAAGAAAACAAATGAGTAGTATAAACACAGGTTGGACTGCAAGTCTGTCATAAAACCATATGGCATTGTAAAGTTAAAAAATACTTTTCCCTTAATGGTGCCTTGATTTTCTGTTTGGTTTCTTTAGTAGCAGAAGTGCATAATGAAACAGTCTATCTTAAAATATCATTGTCTTCATGCTATCCTTCTCATGTGTTTTTCAGAGCTGGTTTTGGCTGGCCTGGGGAAAGCTGGGGCTGTGTACCCCATCAGCTCAATGGGTCTTGTCACTAGGGTGACTTAGGCTGCCTGGTTTGTGCTGGAGCATGGGGGGACTCTCCTGTGTGCTCTGTTGGGATGCCTGGCTGCAGCTGACAGAGTTCAGGGAGGAGCAGCTGTTGCCTGTAATCTTTGCCCCAGAAAAGGCAGCTYAGCAGTGTGTGAGCACAGACTGCTGCATGCCTGTAGCGGCAAGACCCTTTCTGAGCCACACTGACTTGCTAAGAGTTTGTAATGCAAATAAGACA
Source organism: Alauda arvensis (assembly GCA_902810485.1). Classification (NCBI taxonomy): domain Eukaryota; kingdom Metazoa; phylum Chordata; class Aves; order Passeriformes; family Alaudidae; genus Alauda; species Alauda arvensis. Next base: position 1,675,487 of record CADDXX010000033.1, read on the forward strand.
CAGTCTCCCAAGGTGAAGAACATGATATAAAGTTAGAGCAGAGTGGAATTGTTGCAAAAATTGTGCTTTAGTCATGCAGAACAAGTGAGTCAGATATTTGTGTGGCATGGTRTTCTCCCTTGTCTATGCATTTTAGCAGGTTTAGGTTGAGGAGATTCCAACCTAGCCTTTACTGATACTTTGGATAATTGTACTCACAGGGCTTGGATTGTCTTGATCACTATTTGGAAATTAAGAGGAACACATCTATTTGTGCTTGCAAAATGTTCTTTGGCAAGTTACATGTCTTAACCCACAGGAGTTTGAAGGGGTAAACCCAGCCCTGCCTTGTTTATTTGGGAAGTTTTCCTTTTATCTTCTCTGATGTTGTCTGTTTTGTTTTGAATCTCAATACAAAGAAAGAGCTTCTGTCTTAAGTAGTCTTTGACTTTGATCCTGTTGTTGTTTCCTTGTGAAAGAAAGAAGTAAGTCTGAACCCATGGGTGTGCTTATAGAATCAGGGCTATCAGTTGGAATCCRGATCTTTGCATTAGAAATTTGCTCCCTTTTTCTCCCTGTTTGTATGCTTTGCTCCTAAGGCTTTGAGATCTGAATTTTGGTTCTGAGGGCTTGATGTTCTTTCTGATACCTCACAAATCATATTCAGAAGTTAAAAAGCAAATAAAAAATAAATACTGATGGAGTCTTCCAGAATTAAAGAAAGATGACTTAGAATCTTTGGAAGCATGTCATCTATCATTGTTGGTTTTTCTCATATAGGAAGAAGCTACAACAGTTTGGGGATATTTTCCCTGCTATAACACTGATAATTTGCAACTTGGAACTCAAAAAGAACACTTGCTAGTGTCTCATTTTCTGTCCCAGTACTGAACAGGTTGCTAACCAGGGTCTTTTTGCATTCATGAAAATACTGCAAAAGGATATGTAATGTAATTTTTGACAGCTTTTAACAAAACAAAACACTGAGACATTACTCTAGAGATGAGTTGTCTGTTGTGTGTGTATATGCTTAGGGCTGTGGTGGTTTCACAGTAGGCCAAGCTCATTATATGGGATGCTCTATGCATATTTCTGTCCACACCTGACAGCTTGTTGATTTTTTTAAACCTGTTAAACAATCTTTCTCTGTGCCAGGAGATCTTTCTGACTTTATTCCCCTTTCTTAGCACTCTGAGTGTTCTCTGGACCCTTTTTTCATCTCCTACCAAGAGCTGAGTTGTTTGTACCTTGTGTTCTTTGCATGCCTGTACTCTTCCTTTTTTAGTCTCTTGCCAGAAGTTCCAAGAGCAATCTCACCCTTCCCCAGTCTTTTCTGTTGATTTAAACTGTGGCCCCATGTTCTGTTGTGTTTCTATGCTCTTTTCTCTATTTTAATTTAGCTGAAGGAGCTCGGAGGAGTTTCTCAGGTGTTGGGGCTCACTGCATGAGAGCCAAGAGCAAGTGTTAAAGCCAGAGCAGGTCCTCAAGAAAAAAGCTTGTGTTTGCAATATTCCCTAGTGGTTATATTCCTTGTGTGTATGGYTGCTTTTGTAAGTGAATCCAAAGTGCTCTATTAATGCAGCCATGTAAGAGCTCTTTGGAGCAGGTGATAGCTGTGTGTCCTCCTTACTCCTTGGTTTTGTAATTCAGTTTCCTAAACTCATTATGGCGTATAAGATTGGAGGCTGCGTGTGATGCTGTGAGCAAATGAGATGAGTTAATTTTTCTTCCCTGAGAAATTTGACTAGAGTAAATAGTTGGGTTCATTTGAAATAAATTACGAAGACACATGTRAACAGATTTTGAGTCTGTTACAAAATGAGATGAGAACACATTCACGCTTATTTGTTTAGTGCTTTGCTGCACAAAATTTATTTTAAAAATAGTAAAATGCATTTCCTAAATAGTTGTATTTATATAATTATATTCTTGATTAGTTTTGCTATGCGTGTTCTGACTCCATAATGAATGTCTTTTCCAGTTTAGTTTAATCTATTTTTTCAAAGTGGATTGACTTATATTGACCAATAAGCAGCTTTGTTATTACAAAATAATGTTCTTGAACARTTGCAGGTACAGATCAGACTTGTGTTATATCTCAGCAGCCAGGAGTAGACCAAGCCTCATATTTAATRAGGGTTTCTGCTTTTTGTCTGAAATTTCTCAGAATTAAATAAATGTGTACCTGATTTGTGTGATGCTTGAGAAAGTGAGCTAATGCTTATGGAAATCAGTTAACATTGTGAGTGTGCAGAGAAAAGATTCTGCACTTTTGTGGAAGTGTTGCTGAGATTTATGGATTTACTGAAACATGCCCGTGGTTCTGGTCAGGTGCTCGCTAAAAGCAGAAAGTCCTTTGATTTTATCCCAACAAAATGTCCCAATGGATATGGAGGATATGCAGGGCAGCTGGATATAGAATGCTTTACTTGCTATATGGAATGGATGAATTGCAATTTGTGGAAGGGAAAAAAGTAAACACAGTGTCTRAAGTATGTGTGTACCTGGAAGGCAAAGTATGAGAAATTGATGATTGGAGATATTTTTATTATGAAGAAAAGCCTTTTGTGCTAAATCCATCTTAAGAGAATGTGTTGTAYTTGTGCCATATATACTCAGAAGATGGATGCAGCATTGTCAAGGTTTAGGTTTCATGCCCTAGAAATGATCCTAGAGAAAAGCTGTACAATATAACTCTTTGCACAATGTAGCAGTAGCACTAAAAATTGTAAATTCTTGCCAATTCATTTATTGCASTAATGAAAATCATTTGCTCCCTGTCCTGGACTAATAAAATAAAAAAGGATTTGAAAGTATAAAATTATAGCAGAAGAAATTAAATTTAGGTTTTCAAGTGGKTTTCTCAAATATATTTATACTTTAGCACTTTAAATGAATAAAGGGATGGAMCAACAATGGCAAAAAATCTCTGCTAAACTTCATTCTTTGAGTATAATTTTCTTGTTGCCAAATAACAGCATTTCTGGCTGAAGTTCTGAGCACCAGTTATATTTCTTGCCCAGTTAAGTCAATTACAGGTGTGTGGTCTGTCTGAATTCATCAAGATTACACAGTGCTGACATGTCCTATTTAAAAGATGTGAACTCAGTTGTGTCTAAAGTGGAGGCTGGTTCTAGCACACACAATATTTATTCTTTTTATGTCAACCTTTTATTAGTCAGTGTAAAATATTTATGCGTGTCAGTCTGGATTCATACRGTGACATTTTTTTAAAGTAGGGTTGTGCAATATAACTGAATCAGAACGAAGTTCCTCTGAATGCTGCTATCAAACACAATGTTTTTGAAGAACTATTTTTTAAAGACATTGGTCTTGTGAGGATTATGTCTTTTGAGTCTCTGCTGGAGGGATGTCTAGTATAATAAAGGGGTATTGCTGGGCCTTCTCAAATAATCTGTAAAGTGTTGCGTAACTTGAAAGTGTTGTGAAATTTGGATCTAAATATGTTTTAAGATTAATTTAAGTTAATCACATTGGAAATTTTGTTGAACATGTTAAAAATTGTTGGTTTCTTTCCATAGAACACATGAAAAGGTACTATGTTTCTCATCTAAGAATGCGTCATGGCCATCAATGAAAATTCTTTCACATGTRTTGTTGGAAATATACTTTTATGAACAGACTGTGATTCAAGATGACATTATTCTATATTTTTTTCATTTTCTCTTGCCTGGTCCTGGARGCTGCTAGGGCAATCCTGCCAGATGTTGACCCTAGGCAAGACAAGCCTGGAGTTCTGGAAAAGTAGCACTTAAGTTGATAGTTCAATAGTAGGATTATTTTGATGGACCTTGTTCTATGGCTATATATCAACAAGAAAAGGGGGAGAATTAACTGCACTTTTAGCTCCAACTAACCCAAGTAAAGCCTARTACTCTTGGGTTTATCTTCCTCTTAGAAACTTCCTGTTGTCAGTCTTTTRTTTAGTTGTTAAACTGGATGGAGCACATTCACCTCTTGTGGTATGTGGCTTTTCACTTGGTTCTGGGTTTTAGGTGGTTCGTGGGCAACAGTACTGATCAAGGTAACATCATACTGCTCATCAGTTTTGGCCTTCATTTTGTTATTTGTATTTCCTGGACCATGAGTTGTGAGGTTTTCTTTTGACTCACAGCAGTCAGACCTCTGTGATTTTTCAGCTCTGATTAGGAAATCTGACAGATATCTGAAAAATGTGGTTACATTCCCTGCATTTTGTCCTGATTTTTATGGAGGAATTGGGTTAAAACCCTTTGGAAGAGTTGGTATCCAAGTTCTGTCATATTCTCAGTCTTCTCCTTAGGTTTTTATCGCTGCCCAGATATTTTGGTTGTCAGCTGTGAGATCTCTTTCACTGTTTCACTTACATATCCAGCTTTTCTTGTACTTGTGTTGGAGCCTGACAGGTCCCAGGGCCAATTGTCCCCAGGATCTTTACCCCATCCTGGTTGCTTCTTGTGTCTTCATCACCCAACTGGTTCCTCCTTTTCTCTAGTATTCTGGTCCTTTATCTACATGTGTGTCCTCTCATCCCATATTCTTACCTGACAGATTATTATTTAGAGAATTGGGGAATGTCAGAAGCAAACTTGATTGTGTTATTGCAGGATTTTGCATATATACTGGGAGACTACATGAAAGTTGCACAGCAAAGTCTAAATTTGGCACTCCCTAAATTTCTAAATAGGAGTCTTATTTTTAGTTTCAACATTTTTTGGGGGGTTAGCAGGGAACTGATGAGCTTAAGGAAGGAAATGCTCAATACTGGATGGAAAAACCTTCCCTAAAGCCAGGTTTGTCTGTTGTCTCTAGGACACAACACTCGATCCCAGAGCCTCAGAGTTTCTGCAGTCTTTCATTGGTTCACTTCTGCATTGTCTGAACCAGCCAAAACTATTTGCTATATATCCTCCTGCTATAAGTGTTTTACTATCCCACTACAAAATCCCAATACCAAAGATTTATTTGTTTTATTTATTTCTTTTTCATAGTTGTAAATAAATGGAATTGGTCCAGGTTCTTCAATATGTCTGGGGACCTTTGACAAAGGTACCTGTATGCCTTGGTGTGGAAGGAACAGCACACTGTTTAAAAGATACAAAACTGGAGGAATCCTGATCACTTATGGAGCTAGGGAGGTGACACAAAGAGATTGGTAGAGAATAAAATGAACCTGGGAAAAGACCAGAAGATTTGTTAAAGTTCGGTTATCACATCTGAGAGAGGGCTTCTAAACTGTCTCCCTAGCACAGTCAGTCTCACAGACAGAGGTCAGAAGCTGAACAAGGAGCTGTGGGGAAAGTGATTGGTCAGGGACATACATTTAGATGGAATCTGCAGTGTACACTGAAGTTTTGGGAACCTTACACAGGCAAATTTTACTTGGTATTTTTTCCCTCTGTTGCAATACATATCCAGTATTGGTTTGTTCAGGGCACTTCAGAAAAGAGAGCTCAAAGAGTGAGAGTCCGTGGAGGAAGGCACAGTTGTGAATACAAGGGAGGAACTTTACAATGAAGGATAACTCAAAAATATGAAAAGCAACATTTGGATTGAAATTATATCTGGCTATAAGGAGGAGGAGAAAGGCTTAAAGGATCTGTTTTAAGACATGGAATTGTTCCTATGGAAAGCATCAGCAATGAGTTTTTTGGATATGTAAACTGCTTTTTGAAGTGTGTGTTAAAGAAGTCACCGATATCCTCTGACAGTTCTTTACCTCCTGCCTTACAGCCTCCTCCTGTCCCCATTCATATTTCTGWGTTTTCTCTKTGTAAGATGACTACGTGCCAGCTTGATTCTGCAGACAAATTAAAACAATGAGCTGCCTTTCTTGCTGGATAAGGTCATATATGAGACGGAAATAAGGTTTAGGGACAAGCTTGTACAGAAGCTCTGATTCAATCCATAGGAAAGTTAGCATCTTAAGACAAGATCTTTTTTAAAGAATTTAGATCTTGTCCTGGGTGCTGTCTTTAATATTTTGTGAGTGACTTAATATTGTCTTCAGCTGGTATCATCATATCAATGGTGTAAAATATACTAACCCTTTTACTTCCATGAGGAGAAAAATGAAGTACAAATCCCACACCTGTTTTATCATTGTTGTTCCATGGAAAAGCATTAACTCAAGCTACAGTAGAGGAATAAATGATTKGATGTTCTTGTAGATAGCAGAAACAGTGCCCTTCATATGCTTTGAATTGTTGTATCATTTACATTTTGTTTCTTTGTGATGCTTTTCATAATTTTCATGGAGTATACCACACTTGATGCTATTGAGAAGAAATAAAATTTATGTAAGATGAAAAGAAGTGCTGCCAGTGTGCAGCTTTTAGCCTTGATTTGTTGTAAAGCTAAGAGACAATTTAACATTCGGGATGGGGAGAGAAGGGGGATTACCTAAGGGATACTGTTGTTGAGGAGAGTGTAATTTTACTGTCAGATATGCTTGGACTTATTTTTGTCAGAGTAATTTGCGGTAATCTATGGGTTATTTGTGCTCCCATTTTCTCAAAAGTACTGCGATGTGTTTCTTGAGACCTATTGTGCGGTTGGAGCCTGAGCCTGCCCCTGCCCTGCCAGTTTGTGGCCTCCCCTGCCACTCAGGAGGGCGCAGTGGCACCTGTGGGCTGGCTGGGAGGGTCTGGGGAGTTGGATGTTCTGGTTGGATTCGGGGGGATGAGCTCTCCCAGCACTCACTGCTGCCCTGCAGGCYACAGGGAGTGGGGCCAGCTGGGCTTTGGGGCTGGCTTGGTTGTAGAGCTGAGGAATTGAACTTGTTGCTTTCAATGCTGTTGTTTTGCTCCCCCTGATTCTTTCTTCTGTCAAGTGAGTCGTTCTGTCTATGGATTTATTTCAGGGAGTCTAAGAAACTACCAACACTCTCTGCATATATAACTCATGAGAATAAATGATGGCTGTGTATCTACATAGTACAAAATACATTTATCCATTTTAATATTGCTCTAATATTAAATTACCTAAAGGTGTGTTCCCCCCTTCTCCCGAGAACTTTGTCTGTCACTTAAATAAAGATACCATTTAAATTATTGCAGTTGTATTAGATCCCGTTCATTTGTATGTTTTATGTATTTTGTATTTCTTAAACATCTATTGCAAATGCACTTTACAATTCTAGTAGAAAATTACTTTTTATATTTCTGTAATGATGCCCTTGAGGTTATTTTTGCATAAATCCTTTTTTCTGTTTTCAGATACAGATCTGTTTTATAGTAGAGAAAAAGCATTTTTAGCAAAAAATATGGATTAATTTTTTATATTAAAAAACATCCTCTGTGGGCCCTAATTTCTGAAACATGATGATCAGAGGCRCTGTTTTTAAGGAGGTATAATTTGTATATTTTTTTATAATTGCAAATTCCTKTTTATAACAAAAATCCGCTGCTGTTAACAGTTCTGTTGCACTGTTCATTGTACTTATTTGAAGAGGAATATTTTCTATATAGTTTATAAATTTGTCATGGACAATTTCCTGTTAAGCCTAGTAATAGATTCCTTGRCTACTTGAACCTCAGAGGAACCTGACTAGACTTGGTTGCATTTTCTTATAAATTTTAGTGRTTCTGTTTTTATGTATTTCATTTAACTTTATAGTTTTTCTGTGCCTGTGTTTTTTAATCTGAGTTGAGAGACCTCAGGAAGTTCTTGCTGCATTTTGCCAAGGAAATTGTTTTTTGAACTTCATGATCTTCTTTTCACATTGTACTAATTTGGGAACGGTCCAGGATTGCACACTGATTTTTAACAACTTCTRTTGAATTGGAGTACATCTTTATGTGTATTCCTTGATATTACATGTTATTGTTATGGAACGTAACATGCTATGAATGATGCTTTGTGGCAAGTTCACTGGTTAATATCTCTGACTTAATGACTTCCGATAAAGTGGAAGTGAGCTGACACTAGTTTTTACTTTAAAATATTAGTAAAACTAAGTAGAGGTCTCAATTAGTTTCTGTTTTAATACATGATGCCTTCATGAACAGGATAAAGTAGCATTTCACTGCCCAACCATGCTATTAGTGTAGTATTTACTTTATAGAATTTGCATATCACCAAAATGCTATGCTTGTCATTGCCAAGATGGAGTGGAAGTCTGAATTCTGATGATTAGTTCCTCTCCACTCCTTGCCTAGTTGAGTGTTAGCCATTCTCTTAAGTTTAAGGAATTGATATAATTTGGCATGTAAGTTTAAGACTGTATTTGTTAGAAGAAATCCTAATTTCAGTGACCTTATTAGTAATGCAAATATAGTTTATTTAAGAGAGAGGTTTTAATGGAGGATTTTTGTCTGCTTTAGTAAGAGATTATCTGGGTAATTGTATCTGTTGGTTGTCTTTARAAGTACATAAGTACTATATAATTTTTAAATAGCTTCAACATCTCATAAGTTCTTGTTTGATCCCTGAATTATAACTTCTTAATGAATTGTCATGCCTTTTTTTTTGGCCTGGACATAATGATTTTTGGATTAGGGTGGAATTTTCTTTTTTCCCCATAAAGAGAGGGCTGTATGTTTTTTTTATGGTATAAATTCAAAATGCTCTCCTACKCTTCTTTTGGTCCACAATGATTTCATTGAGAACTACCACAAAGCTTGTTAGTCAATGCAAATTGTTGTAGAACTTCTCACYTTTTGCAGATGTTTTTAGGATCCTTTTACAAGATCCACTTTTCCCCCCAACCTAGTTATTAAAAAGGTAATGTGAAAACTGGAACCACAATACTTACCTGTGTCTTTGATGCAATAAGCATTGTTCATAGCAAAGGTCATTGATGTTTTGGAATGTTAACTTCATCCAGTGCACCCAATGGCCTCGTGGATGTTACAAATACAGATGAGTGCAGACCTAAAGGGGCTCTCCAAGGCTAGACCCATAAAGCCAAGAAATAGCATTAAGCTGCAGAAAACAATCCCTCATTTAATCTATGTAGTTTCTGCAAACATAGAAAATAATACCAGAAGATGAGCCTGGGAAGCTTTTAGAGTATACTACTCTAATAATCTCCTAAAGACATGCTTAAGAAAATGGGTATTGGGATGGACACTTTAAATTTTCTGCATACTGAAGGAAATAAGATCTTTAAGTTGTTCTAAATTCTGCAGAGTGATTTCCAAGGATGTCCCACATTTAAAATTTATTGAGATTTTCTTGATGATTTTCATTCTAGATTTGATTCTTTTGCTCCAATTACTAATATTCTGTAGAGTGGTTTGTTTTTGTTTTGTTTTTTTTTTCTAATTGGAAGAATATCATAGATTTGGCATGCRTTGCTATTCACAATTGATTTCTAGGGTGACATTTACAGCAAGCACATTATCTGGGAAAGTGTCTTTAAATATTGGTATGGCTAAAGGAAGAAAGCTGRAAAATGGAAGGCAGGTGTCACTGTRATGTATTGCTGGCCTGGTAGCAAAAGATGCCAAGCCTTCATTGTGAACATCACAGAATCAGTCCCCAAGCTGATCAGAGGGAGAAATACATCACCTTCATGAGGAGATGGAACTACTCCTGTTGGTGTGGGATAGAATGTTATGTTATGACTGTTATGCTACACTGTATTCTGCTGTGTAGTACTTTTAAAATACTCTCCATCTGTATGCACCATTTAGATCTGTGCATGTGAACTTGCATGCAGTTTAAATGCACGTTGTATTCCATTTTCCAGYAAAGTTAACAGAGGAGTAAAAGAAAAATTTGCTGGGCCTATTCTTCACTTAGCTTTTTATTTTTAACAAATGAAAAATACGTAGAGCAGTTGTCATTTGTTAAAGTGTAGCAGAAAGAGCGAAACAGGCCAGTGGATGCTTCATCAAGAACGCTCATTCAGAATGATGAATGTGGCTAAACACACATTTGTTCGTAAAACTTGCAGAGTGGATGAGCATCATTAAGCATGAGGAATAGGTGCAGCACACTGAGAAGAGAGTGGAGCAAACAGATGTTGTGAATTTTCGCAGACATCCTTCATCCACCAGTCCATCATTAATATGGTTGAAGGTGATCCTTTCTTTTTATTTAATAAGCACAAACAAAGTGTGTGTGCTCTAATACTGCTGAACACACTTTTTCTAGAGGGAATGGGGTTTAGCTAGAGGGCTACTAAAATATGCAGATAGATTTCCTGTTTAAGCATGGTGATAGCATGTCAGCTTTGTGAGCTTGCACGTACGGTTTGACACGGCCACTTCCTTTCCTCTCAGTGTGCCCTTATTTGACAAGCTGTTAAATGTAAAGGTCTTAATGTGCAAAGAATGCCCTGAAAGCCCATTTGGTCCATGGAATTACCTTTTTGAAAATTTAACTTAATGCTAATTTTTTTGCTTCTCTRTTTGTGTGAGAAAATTCCTTTATATATTGTCAGCTTACCAGGTGTTTCTTAAATTCTCAGAGAAATTTTAATTCCTGATGTCCAAAAGGTTTGGAGGAGTGAATTTTATATTTACAAGTTTAAAGTAATTTTGATCTTTTTTTATGCTTTCTTCTGTGATGATGAGCTATAGAACTTCAAGTTTGCTTTTACAAGTACCTAACAATCCTCTTATTTTGTGGCGGTCATCTACAACTATAAAATGCTTACTCTTAGTTTATCAAAGGCGCTTTTTTTTGTGCTAGTTCATGATACTTATTAGTCATTTTCATAGAAATCAGTACTGTCTTTTACAGCAAGGCATGCTCTTGAAAACAAAATTATGTTTAAAGGTTTGACCTCATATTTTCATGAGCAAGGCACTCTGAAGTTTTTTTGCCAGGTTTCTTCTAAGTACAGGAATTCTTTTAAGTACAAAAAATTTTTTCAGGAATTCTTCTAAGAACAAAAAATTTTTTACAGCACTGCAGCTTCAATTAAAGTTGCAGGAAGGTGACGTTAAAACAAGGGGAGGAGAAAGGAGAAAAGTGAGGAGAACCTGATTTTGAAGTACCATGAATGTGAAAGATGATACAGTGGTCACTAATATATTTCTCTGTGTAAAGACCTGCATCCCTTGTACAGACACATCCCAGAAGGGAAATGATCCTCCCTCATGTATTTCAAACGAGCAAATTAATAGTTCATCAAGCAATCCTGGTTTTCTTTCTCCACAAACCAGAAGAGGAGGAGAAAACCTATAAATTMATAGTGCCATTTACTCTAATTTGTTCATCTCTGTGTTTTGTAATATTAATTACAATTTTCTTGTTACATTTTTGATGGTTTTTGAAATGTTAGTGAAGATACTGTGTAGAAACATTATGGAATATTATCCCAAAAATGTTAAATTCCTCTCATTAGGGAGAACTGAATAACCTTTCGTATCTTTTCTGAGGTTCACACAAATAGGTGATTTGTACCAGAGGCAAGGTCTTTAGCAAGAAATYCCAAGAGCCCTTCTATGTTCTGCAGACTTTTGAATTTTGCAATATTAAACTTCTAAACCCACTTTCTTCTCATTTTTATTCCACCACATATTTTTTTTTCCTGCAAACTGTGCCTCAATAAGGTACACAGAACTTGGTTTTTCTCTTCTTTGCTTAACTGTGGAAAAAAACTATCATAGATTCTTTTTAGCATGAGGATTATTGTAATTAAGGAGAAATCAACGGCCATACTTGCTGATATCATACCTTCCTGTGCTTTGATTTCTGTAACTGCTATTGCCTGGTCAAGTTGCTGGGCTATTGTAGATGTGCTGAATTGCTTGCCTAAAAGGAGACTTTCCCTGTGGTGAAGCTCTGTGCTTGTGGCCACTTCTGGTGGCTTATTTTTAGTCTCCTGGAGGGGAGGGACATACAGACTGGTCTTTTATATAGGACAAGGAATGCTTGTGGGCTTGGGGACTGGTGGATATTCTTTYGAGTGCCAGCCTGTGTCAATGGCCTCAGTAAAAAATCAAGGGTTTTGAATGATGATGTTTTCTAAAAGTTTGCTTTAATAGGAAAAACCTTTTGGCAAGTTGAGAACACAGGCCTGCTGTTGTATGCTGCCCATGAATGTGAGCATGGGGCTAGAGATTGAGCCCAGCAAGCTAAGTAGAGGCAATACTGATTTTCTGAAATCAGAATTTGCTTTCACTGACAGAGTGGTAATATGCAAGATTATTTTTTGTTCCAGGTACCATTTTTGGAGATTTAAGTGAAGAAGGGTGTTGAAGGTGGAAGTCAGGAGGCAAGAACTCATTCAGGGCACTGTATATATTGTTGATCTCTCTCTCTCTCAAACTAAATTACTTGAAGGAACTGATTGGTAGTGGCTTAGGTACATAAATTATTTGAAAAATATCAGAACAAAAATTCTATTAATTTGCCCAATACTCAAAACCTACAGAAAGAAAATTTATCTTGTCAGTTATGGGTGAGTGTCCATTTGTCTGGTTCAGCTCTGCTTAGAGATTCCCGTGTCTTTATGTATGAACATAGCTCCTAATAAATTCATTACTAAGCATGTAAACATATTTTATACAAAGTGTTTTGAACTTGGAATGTATTCTTTCCACTGTGCAGCCTCTTACTTTCCCAGAAGCATTTAATAGGCCACCTCGTTTTACCTCCTCAAATTTCCTTTTGAAATTCTTCTGCTACGTAGTGCATACAAGATTTGACAGGAACTGATCRTTATGGTGTTGCATTATTTACTTTTACTCTCCCCTCTTCCTTTGGTCAWTGTTTTTCTCCTGCTCCACAGATGCACTTGTAATCTTTTTATTCCTCGTTAAATATTTCTCTGTGTGTTTTGTCACTGAAAATTGCAGTTAGGAAGCAGTGATCTGATGAGCATTGCTGCCATACAGGGGTCCTTAACATTTTCTCCTGTACTTTCATTGTCCTTCAGTTGTTTAATTCTTATTATATTAGGGGCTGAATGGTGGACCAGATCAGAAACTGATCTCTGTCAAAAATGATTTAAGAAAAAAAGAATTCCTAGTTATCTCATTTCTCTGTTGCTGCTTGTCATGCAACTCCATGAACACTTGTTCCAATGGAAGGCTTAGTGTGGAAACACAAGTGAGCAGCTGAAGGYAGTTGGCCTGTGAATCTTCTAGACAGAACTATAGAAATACTACTTCAGCAAAAGCATAAAACATCAAAGTTATAAATTTGTGGGATAGTTATCTGTYTGTTTCAAATATTCCAAAGGGGACAGCTTTCTGTGTAATTTTAAAAGAATATTTAGCAATGTTCTCTTATTCATCATGGCTTTTCCAAGTAGATTTAATCTTAAACCATCATATTCAATAATGAGTTCTCAGTTTAAGTGTAAATTAGATACAGCTCTTACCCCACTGTGCCTCTCCTCAGTCAGTACATCATTTTCCTTTGCTAAACTGTATGGCAACATATGCTGGGGGGACAGTAAGCAAAAATGGTTTTAGAATTCATCTTGATGTGCTTATACATTAAATTTTGTAGTCCCTGTAAACACAGTCTGTAGTCCATTCTTTGTTGAAAAACATACAATAGAATCTACATAAACAGAGAAACCTGTTGGCAAATAAAATTGATAATGTGGGAAATTATTTTAGATTTTATTTGGGGCCCACATGCAGAAGTTGTAGTTAAAATTTATTAGTAACTCAAGATTGGAAGTATCTAAGTCAAATTAGGATGTTCTCTGAGATGCTACATTCTGTATTGCTTTAATTTTATTCCATGTTTTTCCTAATATTTGTTATGTGTTCCTTTCAGAACTGAAATGTACAATCAGATTTAATTTTGCTTGAGATTAGGTTTTGTGGTACAGAGAGAAGAATACAATTCTTGAATCCATCAAAATTAACGCTAAAGTACCACACCGAAACAGTTCTTCAATAAATTTTAAGTACTGAAATAACATATAAATAAGAGCTCCTTGAATACTCTGAGCTGTAAGTATGCCTGTCAAGTCTAAATCCTTTTCCTGATAGATTAAGTCCCCCCAGTAACCTGAACCTTTATCAGTAATGTGCAAATTTACAAGGAAATGATTGGACCAGCAGCCTGTGTAGGTTGACACCAGTCTGAGCATGTCATGCCAACTCCAACATTTGTGATACAAAACGATGTGTGTGCATGGCTAGAGATAATCGTCCTCTGTGGGGGTATTGTGGATCTTGCAGCAGCTCTCTCTTCAGCTGATGGGCTGAGTGCTGGCATGTGTGCATGTGCTGATASCAAACTAATCACATCCTTCCCACCCTGAAGAAAACACCAGTGTGGAAGTTTCAATTCCTAATTCTAGAGCTGTTATTTTTACCCCATAGAGAAGGTATTTGAACTTTCTRTGCAGGATACTGTTCTTGTTAAGAGGGAAATAATGATACTGCCTGACTAGAGAAGAGCTAAAATAGGACAGATACATTAACTAGTCCCAACTAATGGGGACCACAAAGTGTTATGGAAATGCAGGTGGGAAGATGACTGCTTTACTAATAAGAAAACCTTTCAAATTAYAGCAAAGGGAATCGAGGTATGCACTGTTTCTCTTTCAAAATCAGTATCAGGATATTTAGAGGACAGGCCATCACTATTATGTTAAATTGTGCTACCTACAACGTAAGCTTCTGTCTTTGCTAAAGCTGCCAGTTTTTATAAACAGCTGAAGACAGAAAGGGTTTACTAAGAATAATGTTGAAGCCCAAAAGAATCCTGCAGCCTATAAATCTTAATAGATGTTCTGAGATTCCAATGGGCTGCATGTGTCTCTTTTACCCAACCTCACTCCATCTTGGCTCCCCTGTGATGACTGCAATTTTCTTGAAACAGAGGCACGGTGACTTGAATTTACTCGTGGCACTATTTGCCTACAAACAGGAATACATGCATATAACCTATGCAAATCAATAAAAGCATGTCAAGACCCCTTAGATCGCAGTGCTCTGCTAAAATGCAATTTATCATGCTGCAAATGAGAGTAAGAGACTAGGTAACAAATAGTGTCTGATCATTTAACTAGCACCTGTTGTCATGCATTTGAAAACTGCATTTTTCATTTGACGTACAGTAAATTGCATTTTCATATATATTGAATGGAAGAGGGGTACTTGGGGGATGTACATATGCAGGATTTCATGAACAATGGAAGTTTTAGAGCTGCTTGCTTGAAAGGGTCATATCAGAGTCTAAAAATATATTTGTTCAGTTTTGGGGAATGCAAAATATCTYTAGAGGGAAGAATATAGAAACTGAGATTTTGATGCTAATTCATAGCACTGTGAAATGTATAATTATTAAAAATGGTTTCTAAAAAATATCTAAACCAGGCAGCCATTTTAAAATTTATTCTAAGAATGTGCCAAAGCAGGTGGAAAATGGCAATATCAATTGAGAAGTACCATTTAAATTTCTTTTGAGGATATATTCTTCCCTGTTGAACCCAYTCSTTTTAAAWTGTTGGRGTATTTGGTGTTTTTGTTTGGTTTTGGTCTGTTTGGTTGGGTKTTTTTGGGTTTTTTTGTGKGTTTTTTTRKGTTTMAGATTTTGGGTTGGGGTTTGGTTGTTYGGGGTATTTTTGGGAACTGYTTGTTTTCTATTTTGAAGTTTTAGGATTTATCACAAACAATGACTTGAGGTATATACATTGTAAGGGACACCTCTTCAGAGTTTGGAGGCTGTACTMGTGTGCAAAGCTAAGACATGAATTTCAGTCTTGAAGCATATCCCTTTCTAAAAGACCTAGGATTTTTTAGCTGGCGTAAAACTTGTTTCTTTTCTTTTGCTGAGATTATTCCAGTTATTGTTTGTGGTGCATTTTGTGCATCATAAAGAAATGGTGTTAGAAACACACAGAAAGTATGTATGGAAATTCCAGAGCTATAAAGATCTTCTGCAGTAGACTAAGGGCTTTGCAAACATTCATGGATTTTACTGCCCCAGTTGGTGTAAACTAATCTTTGGAGCATTTTTCCTACATGTCTCTTTCTCATGGTGTGTAGTTCAGTTCTTGGCCCTAGTGGACATATTCATGTAGGTCTCATGATTTTTTTCAGCACAGAGAAAAAAATTTCTTTATTTAACTCACTACCTAAGCTTTTTTGTTTATACCTTTGTCTTKTGTTGTTATTCTCTGTTCATTGAGGAACTTGGTGCTTGGCAAGCTAACATGAGGTTGTATTTTCTAGGTTCATGCAAAATATTGTAGGTATATAGGTGTTCTTTCCTGAGGTTACCCTCAGGATTTTCATCAATTATAAATTGCCTTATTATATTGTCTGTATGAGTGAGAGATTCAGGAGACTTCACTTTCTCGATACTTGCAGCAGATTAATTAAACTTCTTTTATGTAATGAGCACGTGATGGAAACGCTACAAAGGTCCTGCTCTTTTACTGTCCTTCCATTTTCACATTTGTGCTGGTATCTCTATGGTAGCTTGTAGAGATTAAGGATGCATTCATGCACTCTGAATGTTGGCCTAGTGCTGGCTGTGGAAATGGATTTCAGAGGTGTGAAGCAGTTTTGTATGTCATAGACCATTTTGTCTGCAAACAAGCAGTTGACCTCCAAAAAAAAATTCTTTACTTTATCTCTGGCAAGAAGACCTGTATACACAAGATTGTTTTTCGTARTATTATGTTTAAGGACTTGGTGTGCTATCATTAGACTGAAGACTTTTATTTTTTAATTTCCATTAAATAAAATGAAATCGATTTCCAGATTTCATCAATATAATTCCTTTTTTGTAAAAATACATTTGTCATTAGAAAGAAGAGATTATAGCCTGATATATTGAGAGAATTTAAATAGGACCTTTTAATGTACAGTCAATTTTTACTAAAAGAAGTGACTTAATTGTGGTATGTTAGGTGTAAATGCTTGTTTGAGAAAAATCCTTTAAATGCTCATTGACAGCAAAGAAAATGCAAACCAGTGTAAAGACAAACTGGTTTGCAAAGCTTCAGCTTGATTTTGCTAGCAATGAAATGTAAATTGTGTTATGGTGCAGAAAACTATGCCAAGTCATGGGTTTTATTTCAGATCATTAGTATGATGAGCATGTTGTGTTTATGTGAACAAAACTCTGATGAACACTAATCTGAATGGCTACTTAGTCATTTCAATCAGTTGGTAATTATTGTTTGGCAACAAAAGTACCAGTTTCATCCAATAAAGCTGGTAGCCTTATATAATTATTTCCTAATTCTTTCCTTCTAGAGCCTTGTCTCAGTGTCATGTGTTCRTGTGATTATTCAGCTTTTACTTTCTGATTTTCATGTCCCAGTGGCTTGGCCTCAGATTATGAGCAAAAGTATATGGGAATCAGCCTTTGCAAGCAGCAGGGCATATGTGCATGCTTGAGGTAAAAACCCCAATTTTGACAGCATAGAATGAAGGGTTTGTTTAAAAAAAAAATTTAAAAGTTAAAGAATTTAGAGATTTTACTGCTAAACATCTTACTTCTGTAAAAGGCAGTGCAAATACTGAAATGAGGTTTTTGTGCTCTGTTCACCAGGAGCAAAACAGGCAACAATGTTTTTTCCCCCTCTCTTATGGGGGAGGTTTTTTCCTCAAATGATTGATTATGATTTGGTATTATTGCTTGCTGATAAAACTCAATTTTTGTATGTTTAAGTTTCAGTTTGATCTATTTTCTTGTGTCTAGAAATATATTCWAATGGTTTTTAAATGAGAAATATGCCAGCTAGGATTGTTTTGGTGCAAAGATTTCCATTTAGTTAACAGAGAGAAGGGGAGAGAATTTTTTAAGTAAAGTGTCTTTGAATTGCTTGCAAAGGGAGCAGAAAACACATATTTTAAATATTTTGACGTAGGAGGTCGGAAGGGAAGTGTTTCATTTTATTGTTTAAATGTTTCATATTTGTCTTCTGTCTGTACAGTCTGCCTGTTYTAAAACTTCTGTAAAAAGTAGTAGTTCTTGCAAGAAGCCCCTGTGACATTCATTTGTAATACCAGGCAAATGCTGTGACTTTGCCAGCTGTGCCTCTTCTTAGTGTAGAAGGCCCCAAACTATTCTTGATACTTGTTCTGAAGATAAATTAGTGGCTTCTAAATAATGCAGTGAACCCTAATTCTCTTTGATTAGTAGCGAGTTAGATGATAGCGACCCATTGAAATTGGTCATCAGCATAAATAATGAGTGAATGAACTGATAAAATGCAAAGTCACTGGCCATCATAAATCAAATGAAATCCACTTTCTCTGGAAGTCACTGAAATTAGAAGTCCGTGCTCCTATTAATTATTTTGCCTTCTGAAGACGACAGTGTTATAAATCAGCCTTGAAAGGCACTTCACTTAGGAAGCTGAAAGAGTAAGACTGCCTGCAAATTGTTTTGTATACGCACCTAATTGTTTCTTAAGTAACCCACCTTTTGTAGGATGACTGCTGAAAAGCAGAGAGTGCACCCAAAAGTGCAGATTAATGRAAGCAGCAGATATTTCTGTGAGAAAATTATTTGGTCAGAATAATAGCTGTGCCTTATGCTACGTGTTGGTCAGCCTGAAGCTGGRCTTACTGTTCTTGTAAGGGCTCCTCCAGTCAATTTGAACTTGAGGGGGATTCTCATTTATTAGCTGGATATATTTACATGGCAAGAAGAAAATTGTCAATGAAAAAATGGGCAAGCAGACAAGTTCMGTTTGAAGTTGTGCTGTGCATTTGTCTAAACAACATATTGCAAAAGTTTGGAATGACATGTAAATGCTTCCTGCATTCCACAAAGTGTATGTGTATTTCTGTTGTATTTTGTATCTATCTATGCATTTATATATATATGAAAACATATCTATAAGGCTTTAAAAACCCACCATGCTCTCTCCAAAGTTAATGAACACAATATCATAACTTGTCTTTTTTGTGCTGGAACCTCTGTGTGTGTATCATTTGATTATGCCCAAACRTGTCTTGATTCATATCACCAGTAAATTAATGAAATAAAAGTAGATGTGCATTGAATCAGGGAGGAGATGAATGGTCACAGGGCATTCCTTGGAAAATGCAGAACAATGGCATTACTCTTGTGGGTGTTRGAATATAGTTTCAGTTTTTCATGTCTCCTGTGATCTAAACTGCTTATAGATGTTGAGATTATATGGGAAACACATTATAATGTGTAGGTGACAAAAGCTGAAAGGAAATGGTTAAAAAAGGATAAAAGTGTATACAMCAGAGGAAACCAGAAAAAAGAGTGTGTACATGTTTAAGAAAGTATATATAAATAATATGTTAAGAAGTATGGTGTATAAAAGGTTAGACTTGGTACCAGGCTTTTAGTTCATGTATTCTTATCTGATTTTATGTCAATACTTGATCTGTRCACTAGACAACCAATTATGGAGAGAGCAAGACATATAAATATGTATTGTGTGAGACTTTTACCCCTCTGCACAAAAAATATGACCAGGTTATTTTATACACAGGCATCATAAAACATATACTATGATTACTTATGCTTATGCAACTCTGCTTTGGTTTTTTTTGGGGGGAAAACTGGACAGAAAACAGACTCAATTATTTTTCCAGTAAGTAACAAATGCTTTGGAACTTGTGGAATATGAATATAATTTTAACTGTAGTGTTCTCTCCTGTAGTCCTCTATTCTGACTTTATTTTTTTATATGTACCTATATGGTGTACTATGTTTTTTTCTTTTTAAAAACCAATTACAATGTTAATAGTTATTTTCATTTGCAGTTCAGTGTGGTGGATCTTTCATTTATAAGAAAATTTGCAAACTGGATAGGTTCTTGTATGTTTTTGAGCTATTTTGGAAAAGCACCRAAATGTAGGGCAATGAAACTGGAATTTGTGCTTTCCAATGTGCCCATCTCCTTACTTCTGAAAATCAAACTTGCTCATATTGTTTTTGCACATTATTTCTCTTTTTGTAGGCATTGTTACATATTTTTGGTTTATGAATGCAACTTAATAYACTAAAATATTCCTCATTCTGGGAATTTGTTGAATTCTCAAACTCCATCTAAATGAGTCGAGTTCCTGTTCCTGTTGGCTAATAGATGTGACTGTCATGGGAATTTGAAAGTTTTATTCATTTTAAGATCTAAATACCTGTAAAGGTTTGTTTGTGATATTGTAGGGCTTTAATCTTTGGTGCATTTTAATTTGTGCACTTGTTACATTTGAATACCATGGATCAACTGGAAAATTTCTGTGTTGAAGTTTTCCCACTCTGTCCATAAGTTCCCTTTTTATAGAATCTCCACCCCCAAACCCAACAGAGATTAAAGTGTGCAGGCAGGGTATTGGCAACAACAGTACCAATAAACTATTGATACAAATAAAGTAATATTTGAAGTTTTGAGCCATGTGAGTTGAGKAGGATCTAAATGGCATAAATCCTTAAGTTAACATTGTGAAGAACAATCTGCATGCAATCACCATTTTTTTCTTCAAAGGACTTGGGTCTCCTAGAAACTATAAATTTTTCACTGTTCTCAGCTAAAAGAAAATAAATTGGGTGAAGTACAGAGAAATAAAGTTATCAGAATAGTAAAAATGTTTTTATCTACTGACACAAAGTAATGTTTTTGAGTGGGTATTGTATGCAGTCTTGGCTTAAGTACTTTACACATTGTAAATGAAAGAATGCTTTTAGAATCTGGATCAGTCAAAATTCAGGTAATTSATTAATTTGTCTGTGAACTGTGCTGGTCAGGAAGGCTGTCTTTGAGATGTGAGCTTTAAGTTCTGTTGTCCAATATGTTTCAATTATGATTATTCATACTCCAGTGATGGCCACAGACTGCTAGAGCAAAAGAAAGTTCTTTGTTGAGAAAATGTGAACAACTGTACGTGAGCAATTACTGTGGTAATTGAGTTACTTATTTTAAAAATAAACCCAAGTTGCATTAGATTTGCTTGGATAAAGGTGTTTGATTCATATGTCAGTACTAATTAGGAATGGGTGAGTGTAGGGAGCAGTCCAGTAACTGGTTGTTGCTGTCAGTCTCAAAACTTCATTGTCAATACCTCTTTYACATCTTCCCTGAAGTGGTCTGGTGTCAGGATTTCTTATTTTCTTATTTGAGTGCAGTGGCCTGCTATGCAGATTTCCCTTTAGTTACATGTCCTTTAGATGAATTTGTGTTCATATTTTACAGACTGGTGTAGAAGTTAGCAATCAAAASAAGCAGTGTTGTGTTTTTTCTGAAAAAAACCCAAACCTATTAGCTGCCATTCTGCTTTAGGAGGTACCTCATTTTAATTGCATTGATCCACTTRGCAAGTCCTATGTGTCCTATATGTTATCTGATATAGGGTGTTACTGAACAGTCTCTGACTTTCTTGTGTCTTTTCTCATTAGGAAAGAGAAAAACCTTTGAAACTTGCTGTTTTTGCTTTGATACAAGATGATGAATTTGATTGTCTTGCTAACTTCAAGAACAATTACTTAACCTGTGTAGTGATTTTTGTTGCAAGGCAAATTTGATAAATGTTTAAGTAGTCCCATTGTGGTCTCTGTGAGAGAAAGAACATAAGAAGAGAAGTCTAGAAGGTGGCTAGACTGACACAACTCTTCACGTTGACAAAAGTAAGTTGTGACTCAGAGAGAAAAATACTTTTCTTCACTCTAGGAGTAAGTTTAAGCAAGTAAGTAATTTCCTGACTGTAGGAGTAAAGTTCACAGTGAGGCTTCCCCACCAGGCACTGACAAATAAGTAAAGCAGAATCTGCTGGGAGGTGTTTTGCAGTTGTATTGAAAAGATACTTTCACAGTGTCCAGGCTGGGATAATAGCTGATAATAGTTTTACTAACTACTCTGGGACATAAATGGCTGACAGTGCTAATCCTCTTTACATTGCAGTAGTGACACTGAACCACAGAATACTTGAGAAAGAACTCGAGCTATGGAAGAGAAGCCATATGATGCAAAGCCTATAATGCAAAGGGCAGGCAGTTGCTTAACTTAGTGTTTAATTCTGGCTGTAATAATTAATGGCTAGTTTAGATTAAATGTCTACTTAGACATTTTCAAAAGTCACTTTAATATGGAAGCATGGCCTTCCCTTCCCAGCTGTTTGAGACACCTGGTTGTAAGAGCACATAGAAATTGTTGTTTATTGCCTGGGATGATGAATTGGAATACCTGAAAGTCAACAGCTATTGGCTGTGGTATTGTGGGTGTATTTGATTGCACAGCCCTTCTAGTAAAAACAGTGTTGCAGCTCTACAAATAGGGCATAACCTTGATGAACAACAGAACTGACCATTTGAGAGTGGTACGGAAGCCTTATGAAAGGCTTTTACTCCACTGTTCTGTAAACAGTGGAGCCAAACCAAGGGAAATGTTGACCTGCTGTCTCCCTGTCCAGCCATTCTAATGCTATCTTGTGCCTTTGAGCAGCATTACTGGGATGTGTTTCCACTGAGGTGCCATGGGTGTCACTTAGTGGAACAACATGGTAGAGGAATGCAAAAGTCCAGTTCAGAGASACAGAACAGGTTTTGATTAGTATGTGCTGTAAGACCTTGTGAATCTTGTTATATCTTGTAGGTTCTCAGTGGTTTATGTCCTTAAAATCCTCAAATACTCAATACAACAATACTCAAAACTCTGAATTCAAAATTGCATCAGTGCAAGGGTTAAAATAAAGCTGGCTTATGTTGAGTCTGCACAATGTTTTGTTTGCTGTTGTAGCTGTTGTGCATGGTGGTTTTCAGAACAGCAGATAAAATAGATTTAGTATTGCAACAACTATGTAACCTGTAGTAAATACCTGGTGTAAATTCTCAGATGATCTTAAGGAAATGTGYGCAGTCATAAATTGATTTTCAAAACATCTGGCTTTCTAAAAATTTTTGAATTTATACAAAATTCTTTACTTGCTCTTGTAGATATTCTTTCAAATGGTATCTCTCCATTGTCCATTCAAGGGGCTGGACACATATTTTCATTGTATTTCATATGCTAATTAATAATTAATTTAATTTGGCTTTTTTATGTGGAAACTTGCTATCTGCTCTTTACAGTTGTAAAGAAAACCAAAATAAAAGTAGCATCCAAATTTTGGATAATGAAGTGAATAAGGAATTAAGTTGCTTATAATATTTCTTGTTTGATCCTTGATAAAAAAAGAAAAACCCAAATAAAAAAAAAGCCTGCATGTAAATATATTTTTATGTATGCTAAGCATAAAGATAGCTCTGTCCTACCATATTGATTTATTAGATTCTCTGACATTTTAGTTGTGGTCGTTATGTTATATTTATGAGATGAATGTTGGATTCGCTCATTATGTTATCCTCATTTATTTTACATACTTTTATGGCTGGTTGTGCTCAGCTTTACATTTAAAGCTTTATTGCAGCTGTTAGTGTTGGGGGGAGGGGGTGGCAAGTACTTATTGATCAGAATTTACATGTTTACTGTTGTAATAATGATTTATGTAATCTTTTTCTACATATAAAGYCTTTCTCTGAAATAAAATAGTATAGTTCAGGAGGTCTCTTCAGCTGAAGGAGGGTTTTGCTGAAGAAGTTAGGGACTGGACTTGTCTAGGGTAAAATGGTGAATGCTTCTCAATGCTGATGTTGAATTTTTCCCTTATGTAAAATGATGCAAGTGATCTTTATAATGTAACATTTTATTTACCTTTACATTCAAGATGAAGAAATGCTAGTGTTAGAAATTATTATTTATCAGAGGCCCTCCTTCATTTAAGGATCATCCGACTGCATCAAACCTTCCTTGATTTAGTTTTATGACACAACCTGGTCATCCTGAGTGTCCCTTTTGCAGCAGGGGAGACAGGAACCCTGAGATGTGACAAGCACAGCTGTAACTGGGCTCCCCTTTGTGACATGTCTTAGACACATGCGGGCTAGAAGGGTACTGAACATCTTCCTGCTCTTCTGAGAGGTTCTGAAGTGTGCTGGGAAAGCCCCTCCCTGCCCCCCATCCTTCTGAAAAACCTGCATTTGAGTATGTGGAGTAGAATGAACAAGTGTCCTGGCAGTGATGGGAATGACAGCACAGCTGAGAACTTCTGCCAGGGGTTTGCTGATGAAATACATCCTGTGTTGGATAAATACATCCCTGTTGGGACCTGGCCCACAGTTTGCAAATGCCTGCTTTTGAAAATGGAAAGAGTTGATGTGAATGTTAGGGAGTTATTTTTATGTAAAGCAGGCTTCAGCTCTTTGACTCTGTATTTGATAGCGTAGTTAAAATTTGGCAACCATCTTAAGAAATAATTTCTTATATAATCTATACCTTCCTTTTGATTTTCGAGGAATAATTTATTTGGAATTGCTGTGTGCTATATAAATTCATCATTGTTTTTACAGACTCTGAATGTCGTGAGCAAATGATTTCTAATCAAGATCTCTAGGTTACTGTTCATAATTAAGCTTAGTATTGTGTATAATTCACTATACCACATTTTCCAGTGACAGCCACGTAAATTAGATATCATCACAAGGGTTCTGAAGATTTATATTGTTATAAGGATACACTGCAGCCTTTTCCCATAAACTAAAGTGTGTTTTCCTGGCATGCAGAAATCTGTAAAAACCCYGCGCTGTGTCATCCAACTTTGGAGCTGATGTATATCTCTTGTGTAGTCTGCAGACAGGTTTTACAGCTTTGCTGTACTCTGTGCTGTTTCTCCCACCAATATACTTTGGATAACATTGAGTAGATAGTACAGTTTGRAGGGATCTATGTCTTGTAAAGCAAAGCATAAATTACTTTGATTAATACATGTTAGTAACATTCTTCTGTAAAACTGCGTGCACAAGTACAGGATGTACTCTGATGGTTAAGGCTTTTATACTCCAAACAGTCCTCTGCACCTTCTGGCATTTGATTTTTCATTGGTATGATTTCTGACTCTTTTTTTTAATGTGCATAGTTCTGAAATACAAATTAGTTTTCTTCCTAATGAATCATTATCATGTKCTATCATCAAAGGTTATTCACTGAAAACTTGAGAAAAAGGCAATCAAAACTAATTTTGATTGTTAATGGAAATGTATTTTTGGTCTTAAACAGCTTCCTTCAGCAATAATTACAGTTATGCCTCTTGGGTGTTTTTGGACTTCTAAATTTACATCCAGCAGTTCTTTTTCATTTAGTTCATCTTTTAGAGAACACTGGAAATTTATACTTTTACCTAACACTGAGAAAGTCAGGAGAGTGTATTCATCTATCCATCCTTTCAAAATATAGATGCAAATGGGTTTTTTTCCTGTATTGGGAAGAGATGTCTGTGTCTATACTGTACACAAGCTCAAGCATTTATGTAATTGTGTAGTTGAGTACTGAGTGTCACTCCTAAATTTGAAAACCATTAATTCAATCAGTTAATATAATTTATAAGAATTAACACTGAGATAATTATGTATCCTTGTGGAAAGAGATTTCTGTTTTTTGGCCACTAAGATAGATTTTTTTGTAGAAAAGTAGGAGCATTGAGAGTGTATTAATTTGGGGGTTTAGACGTTATTACAAGGTGCAGGTCATAGTAATAAATAAAGGCTGAATAAGTCAAGCAATATTTCACTACTGAAGTAGTTATTAAAAGATGAGGCATTTTTCCTCCTGCAGTATTTTCATGTACAGCTGTTAATCACATGTTTCTGTAAACCACTGAGGTATAAATCCTCCCCTCCTACTGAAARAGAGTTCCTTTTGAAAAGGGATTGGTGTGTGCCTTTTTCATCCAAATTCCAGCAAAACCATCCCCTCATGTTAAAGGTCTTACAATTACAGTTCTGGCCCTCYAATTAAAAGTGGAAATCCAAAATGTAGCACTAACTTGGGTATCTGATTTTGTTTTTACTGTAAGTTTGTGGTTCCCCAGAGTTTAAGAAATGGTTAAAATTAATCCTGTGTGCAGTTACTGAGAGAAGAAGCAGGCAACAAACGTCAATAAATCTAGATCTGTTTGAAGCAGACGTCACTAAATCTTAGTCTTGACTGCTCTCTGGTAGTGTCAAGAGCTGCTCTGTAAGATGAATTTGAGGGGAGGATGAAAAAGGTACCATATTAAACCACTGCACTGATAAGTTTAGTTAAGAGGCAGAAGATGTGTCCTTGCAGTGACATTCAGTGGCCGATATTTGTTTCCCTTTAAATAATATGCTGTACATCTATGAGAATGATGGCTTGGTGTTTGTGACATTGCATCTTCACCAAGGTTACTGGCTCCAGGACAGGCAGTCTCTCCTCTCTTTCTCTCTCACACCCTGTCAATAAATATCCACTTGTCTGAGGAAGTGAGATACAGATTTTACAGCTGACACCAGAGCATCTTCATTTCCAGAAGCAATGAGTTTCAACACATGTGAACGTGAAGTAGGGGAGAAAAAAAATTAAAGGAATATATCTTTCAAGTCTTTGTCATAAGAAAGCTGTTACCTCTTCCAGACAACAAACCCCAAGGTTTGAAAATAGTATAACGTTTCAAGTCGTCCAGTGAAACAAAGGAATTTCTATTGCGACATATTGAATTAATTCCAAAGCTTTGTTTAAAAACATATAAATACATTACCTTTTCCATATTGTATATCATTATCTATCTATATGTATATATATGTTTCCACTTTAAAACAGGAAAGTAATTAAGGAACAATATCATACATACACAGTGATTTTCTGCTCTTAATTCAGGGTGTTCATAATCTGGTATCAGATAAAACCTTCACTGTTTAGTTTTACCTGAATGTGCAACTTTTACAGCTGTCAAGTGAAAGGGAGGGAGGTGATACTCCATATACACAAATAMATGTATGCATAATAAACCAGGCTTATCTAACACAGGGATTTTTTTTTTACTACATGTGGAGATTTTGAGTAAGGAGCTATGTAAAAAAGTGAACAGATCTCAATCCAGTGAAAAATATGTCAAATCTTCTCATTTGTAGCCTTGTCTTTCTCTGAAGAGAAAAGCAAATAATTCAATGGGAATAATTCAACCTGTGGTTTATTTMATCTCCAGTTTTAATTTATGGGACCTTACCATCTGTGAGTAGAAAGACTCTATTGCCCATTCTTCTCTTTTTTAAATTTTAAAACTATGCTCAATGTAATTAACAAGTCTGATTTATCATTAGCTGGTACCAAACTGCTAATATGATCTCTCTTGCTCTCCCTCCCTTTGTCACAACTTCTTCCACTCCCCAGCCTCTCCTGCTCCTTCAGCTGAGCTCTGATGCTGGTTTGTTACCACGAGCAGTGCCACCTCATCAGGTAGAGTTGAGTTCTTCACAGCGTTTTTCAACTGCTAAGTGCCCTATTTACATCCCTRCAGTAGGTGCCACCTATCAGCTCCCCATGAGGGGATGTTCAGCCCTGACTAGAGCAGGGATGTAATAACCATGTTTACACTACTTTTCAGTGTGGAAGCAGACTTTTATAGTCCTTGTGAGAGGGGCTCTGAAGATCCTTATATTGCACAGGTGTGCTGCTATGAGCAGGACTAAGGCAGGATGTCCTGAATATCATTTTTTGAGAGCTTCTTAGGATTTCCTGCTTTGCATCAGCTTCAGGGTATGTGGAAATACTTAAACCATATGTTATTGGCTTGCTAAAGGCTCTTAATCTCCACAAAGAAGCCTCTGAAATGTCCAGCCTGAAAACACAGGTAGCTTGATAATAAAAAAGGAGGATCTATTAAGAKCTGGTGTTAGTAGTGGAGGATCAGACTCGGGATCTTTCTACAAAGGCAATAAATCCTGTGCAGGATAGTGTGCTATGGCAGGAATATCTCTGAGATTTAAGATTTAATTTTTCAGTGYATTAGGTAACTGTATCTCAGGCTGAAATACAAATATATGATAAAGCTTTCTTTAAGTATCTTGAATCCCTGAATTAGGTTTGCAAATATGGTGTGTAAAAAAAATGTGTCTGTGCCCTCAGAAACTTCTTCTTACATTATTGTCTCTGCAATTTTTTCAAATAATTTTTTTTCATGTTAATATGTGGAACTGTTTGGATTCAGAGTTCTAGGAATATTTTGGTAATATGCTTTTTGGTGGAAATTGTCTACTAAGTTCTCAATTCTAAAGCAAAATATTTTAAATCTTTTAAAAAATGGCTTTAGTAATTCTGTTATTTTGAATCAGAAGTATATAATAAAGCAGCCTGGGTTATCTGTTTAGTTGCAAGAAAACCTGGAAAGCATTACTTCTGTCCTATGTTTTCAGGGACTGTGAGCTGTATCTTTTGAGTTTTTTGATGAGAAGCTGTCAAAACCAGGGAATTCCTGTTTTCCTTTTGCCTCTCCTCAGAAGGGGAGCTGAAGCTAAGGTTAGTTGCAGTCTATTGCATGAGGCTTAGGAGATTTGATGTAGGATTGGYTGGTGTCAGCACAATTATGTAAGTTACAGCTCTAATACCATGYTGGAGTTTACAAAATGCTGCTTTTTTCTGTGTGGGTACACACGTGGGTTAGTCCTATTCCCATAAAATGTGTTGGATGGGTAAAAAGATGAAAGGGGCATGAATCTCATCATCAGCTCCCAATTTGGGCTTGATCTGTTGTTCTGGAATCAGGCTCTAAATGGTGTAATTCTGTGCCTCTTCAATAGTTGTATCCATACAAAAGGACAGTATCACTTATGTCCAAGAACTCTGCCTTAGGAGCTTTCACTCTTGGGTGCTCAAATGTTGCACGCAAGATATAAACTGAAACATCATAATTAACCACGTTGAGTAACAAAGATGTATAAAATTGCCTTCAAAATATTAAGCATGGCTAAAGTTCATTCAGTTGTTACAAAACTTACTCTATTTTCAGCCAAGTTAGCTGTACCATAAATGAGGAGCTGTAAATTAATTGGGATATCAATTCATTTATTTCAGTTTTATTTGACTACTTTGTGATGTTTAGTTAGCAATTATGTGTGAAAAATGTAGTAAGAACTTCTCAGCATCTCAACTGAAAATTCCTCTGTGAGTTAAGTTTTAAGCAATAAGTATTCTTTCTGTACATATTGGGGTAGTGAGATTCTGGTAATTCATGTGGAAGAGTTTGCCTGAAAGCAAGAGTAATGAGTTCTGCCCTATAAGGAGTAATGGGGTCCTCTTGTTAAAGGGTGGAGGGTTGAGGTTTTAATGTCCTTTAGTTAAAAGACAAACACAAAACCCAAAACCCCACAACCTCTTAAAGAATGTCAAGGAAACTCATGCATGCATGTAAGAACAACAGAATGGACAGCATACCAAACAACTTGAACAAAGTGCTCTGAACATGTATTGAGAATGATTAATATTGTTATTTTCAGAAATATTTGCAAAGACCTTACATAACTGACTCTAGACTAGTAATTAACAATTCTGGAGGCTACTAGACAGCTTCTGGTGAAAGTAATTGCTCACTTTCCAGAATTCTCTTACAGGCACATTCAAGTTCATAGCAGATGTTTCTCATTAATTTACTGATGAATATTTTCTTTCCATGGACAAAAGGAAAGGGGAGAGGGAGGTCTATTGAATTGTATGTTCTTCACTTTGACAAATGGTGACTTTCCCAGAGGTTTACAGGGAGTTCTGTTCAGGTGCCTCCTGCAATAAGTTGTAGTGCTTCCTTCCCCGTGCACCTCTTGGAGTGTTCATCCCTGCTCTATTTCAGGCCGTTGATTACTCATCTCTTTTATGGGYKCAAACCTAAATGCACARTTTGGAAAAGGAATGTGACAGGTRATAGTTGCTGCATTTTTGAAACAGRTAAAAAAGTATTCCCTGAGTGTTGAACCAGTGCTCTCCTCATKGAAGGTTTYTAAAAATGTGATTATCAAGAGATACAGCAATGCCATAGTAACAAATACACCTTATGTTTGCACTATAACTGAATTATTATTGCTAATTATAGTAAGTATTTTTAGTCATTGATATATGCAGCCACTAAAACACTGCATTTATCAGCTGAGTGTTTTTTCTCCTTGGCTTTGATGTTGCCAGTGTATATTTAATCTCAATTTATTTCTACTAGTCATTGTTATATAAAACCTAATGCATGGAAACACAATATTTATCCCAGCAGCTGTTAAAAATCTGTGGATATGGATTAATGTCAGCTTTTAAATGTGTAGTGCTTTAGTTAATTCCATCCAAGGACAGATGATATCATCCACTAGGAAGGAATATATTAAAAGCTGTCAGCCAGAAGGTAGTAAAAGTAGGTGATATGTTATAAAGAGGACTAAAAGGTCATTCAAAGAAGAGATATTGCTAATAAGTCAATTAAAATTTTCCAGCTGACATTTTATAAATTTCTGTGTAAGTCCTAAAACATTTCCAAAGCTAGCAAAATTCACACCTGAGACTGGAAAATTAGGGGTCATGCAGAACCTGCAGTTYCTTCATGGAATGAGCAAATAGGAAACTTTCTGCTTTAGGTTAAGGCCTTGAGGAGATCAGCTCCTTGAGGAGTTGAACGTGCCATTGTTTGGCCAGGTTCTTCTTGTCTGGGCTGTGTTTTTAAGTACAGCATGTTAGTATTGCTTAGGTGCATTTAAGCACATTTGTTTCAGTAGATGCTTTCTGTGATGTCTTGCTGTCCTTTCCAAGGCTCACCTGGATTATATGCAAATAGCTACTTCCATATGGCTGGATAGGGATTCTTTCAATATATGTTTTTAGATTGCACTTAAGGGTGAGAGTAAATTCTTTTACTGCCCAACAAGTGGGCAGCCATTGTATAAGACACATTGTAGCAGTTTATTCAGGGTGTGCTTTGATGCTGTCTCTGTCAGGTTTCAAGGCTCAGGATGAAATGCTATTTGAGGCGGGCGTGCAATCTGTGTCAAGGAATTTCCAAATCGTGTTCTTCCCTTGTTCTAAGTTTGATAAAGTTTGGGTAGAACACAAAAACCTGAGGCCTAGTCCTGTTGAAGATGTTGGTATGTTTGACTGTCTCCGTGGAAGAGAAAAATACTTGAGTATCTTTCAGCACCAGGCTCAAAATAAGACAATCTGGCAGCAGGCCTGTTTCTGTTTTGTGTACAGAGACAAAGAAAGGAAGTATATTTCTTGCAACTGATCTTATTTAACATTATCTTAATCCCAAAGATTACATTTTTTTCTCAGTCTTATGGAACACATTTTGTACAGTAAATACAAAATGGACATTTAGATTTACTATTGATTAGGGCCCACATTCTGTTTATTAGAATTTTCACAGCTGATATTTAAGKATCAACTATTCYTAGGATACTTTTCTAAATTAATCTGATGGCTTGGACCACGTGCACCATTTTTGGCAGTGTGGAAGTGCTTCTTATTGGTTACTCTACAGGTTAGTCTCTAACTAATAGTTACTCTATTGGTTAGTCTACAGGTTATGAGCAAGTATTTCAATGATAAATGATCAGACAGCTGCAGTCATATTCCACTTTCATGGCTGAACTAGACGTGTTTTTGTTTTGCATGCTTTGCCTGGTAAGATCACTTTTTTTCTGTGACCTTCTTACACCAAGGTCTGTTGTCTTCAAATGTTCTCACTTTTTAGAATTCATTGAGCTTAGTATCAGAATATTCCCTGAGACCATATTTAAATCTGCAGATTAGTCTGTATTCTAAAAAAAGTAGCTGAATCGATTTCACTCTAGATTCATACAACAAATTGTTTAGTTCAGTATAACAATACAAAAAGAAAACGAATTAATTWGGACTCCAGAAAATATGTAGAAGGTCTACTGCAAAGTCTTGAAACTCCATGATYATTACTTGCACATAATTACAGAGGTAAAAGGGGGAAAATGCCCACCCCAATCCTCCAGKCTTTGTTTAACAGTTTGATAATAATACACTTTCTCTGATATGCAGTATTACTTGAAAGATATGTTTATATTCCTGTGATTCTATGCATGCACACTCTACATGCATATCTGTAACACAAAAATATTATATCATCTCTGTATCCACTAATCTAATATGATTAGGTTGGCCCTGCTTGTTTCACTTGACAGGCAGGCAGTGACATCAATCAAAATTTCTGCCATTCATGTTGCCTTTCACAGTGCCAGTGAGAGTCCTGACAGGTTTCTTTAAAGTGGGATAGCAGAAATATTGGGATTTTGGTTTTCACAAGGTGAAGGGATAGTCATTCATATATATGGATCATTTCCATATTTAAGCTGTGTTCMTTTAAGTTTGTACTTAAATGGCATGATAGTGTACATTATGACACATGCAGGTGTTCTAACTAATCTCAATAGTTTTATAATCTGAACCAAAGGGTGATTTGTTCCAAGATTGCAGAAGCAATTTTTGCATGTGACTAAAACACATCACATGGAAAACCTTTGTGGGGTTTTTCTGGGGAGTGAGRGGTTTTGTTTTTTAACAAATAACATTTAGTATTTTTTTCCATGTGTTTTCCAACTATATTTTCTCATAGTCTCTATTTTCATGTTTACCCTGCAGTTACTGCAAAGTATTGAATTGGTCAAAGCACTTATATCAGAAGCTAAATCGTGGATGACATAGATGGCATCAAGATATTTAATAGATATGTTCTGATGGATATTGATGCTTTGAGACTTTAACAAGCATTTCGGTTCAGTGGATTGATGAGCTAAGAATTGTTTTCTGCTGCTGATGCACTTGATGGAGAGTTACTTCTGTCTTAAATTCCAAACTCAGATTGGCTTTTCAGTTGGGCAGTGTTTTCTGTCCTCTTTGACTTAATTCAAAATGCTGTTTAGAAAGATATCTAATCTTTGTTGGTGGGGCTTTTTATATAATTTCTGTGTGTGTGATCTGCCCACCTGGTGTATCTTTAGAGAAAAAGAAGAAGCTAGAGCAGAGTTTACTTCAGATACTTCATTGAGGTAGCTTGCAAATGTATTGAATAAACACTGATAGCATAGCTCTGTAAAAAAAAAAAAAAGTAGACTGTTGGAGTAGCCATTCAGTAATGGATGCAGTACTGTGACTCTGAAGTATGTTTTTAAGAGCCTGTTTGCAGTACCAAATGCTAATGTAGGTGCCAAATGGGAATACCCTCTACCATGTATAAGATGAATGAGGCACTTCAGAGTGGGATCCAGAACAGCTGGCAAAGTGAGAAGTGCRTGATTGTAAACCTAGTTCTCATTAGAACTAATCAAAATAAGGTGCTGCAGATGGGTATATCCTAAATGAAACTGTCATTTAATTGAAATTTCTCCACCTGTGCTCTTTCTTTAGCAACCAACCTGACAATCAAGAAATGCTCATCATATAAAATATTGTAATAAATTGTAGTAATACCACAAGTTTTTGCCTTTCCCATCCCCTCAGGTGAATGCTTTTCACTTTTTCTTGCTCCCTTTCTTCCATTGCTGTTGTGGCACAGCAAATTTGGGATATAGTCCCCACAGCCTSTCTTCCTCCTTGGGACAGTGGCAGGATTAGAAAAGGAGGAATGAAAAGTGCACTGTAGTCTTAGGAGACCCCCACGAGCAGCTAGCACTCTGTCCAAAAAGGTAAATCATGTTGTTGTGAATCATGCTGGTCACTTCCAGTCTGGTAATATTGGTGCAGTCTTGCCAAATCTCCTTAATTCTTTTTTCTAAAGACTGTGGGATAAAGAGTAGCTGTAATATTTATCTGGYCCTTGGGAATGAGTCCTTTGTTCTGGAAGCACTTTTGGCTTCTCCTGCACAGGAGTGAAAATGCAGTTTCTCTAAACAGTGTGCCCAGTCCACAGAAGTCTCACATCTCTCTGAACAGGATGAATTCATGGACTCTACTAGGTCATTCTCTGGGTGTCATGATGGAAGGTTGATGAGAAATCCATGGAGGCAAAATCCTAAAATAAATTTGCAGAGAGCTTAAGAAAATTTTGGACTCAAAAAAGAGACATGGTGTTTAGGAAGAGTGTGAAAAGAATTGGATGAAGTTGTTTTTGGGGATAAGTTCTGAGAGGTTACTTTAAAAGAAAACACTGGGGAAATTGTTCTCTGGGATGACCTTGCTGGAGTTCAGAGGYTGGACCAGAGGATCCATTGTGGTCACTTCCAACCTGGTGCATTCAGGAATTCTGTGACCACTCCATAATGGGGGAAGGGTAGATATGATAGAAGGGGGTAGATATGATAGCTGCAAAGTAGGATTTTATTTCT
This sequence comes from Alauda arvensis, assembly GCA_902810485.1. Classification (NCBI taxonomy): domain Eukaryota; kingdom Metazoa; phylum Chordata; class Aves; order Passeriformes; family Alaudidae; genus Alauda; species Alauda arvensis. The sequence continues at coordinate 1,709,477 of CADDXX010000033.1, forward strand.
GAAAATTTTAGTAGATATTTCTAAACTTGCCTGTATTTCTTGAGTAGAATACTTTCTTTTCAGTAAATGATTAGGAGGTGCCACTAGAATGTTTGAATTTTGTTTGTGTTAAGGTACTGTATTTGTACTGAGATTCCCTCTGCTTTTTGCTTTGTAGTATTTTATTTAAGAGCTCCATATGATTCTATTTCCTGTCTAAACTGTGTAATTTGAAGTCCCAACTGCACATGTGAATTGACATGGGAAAATTGCAAGATTCTCATCATGTACAGAGTGATTTTCCCAAATTTAAACATGGAATCAATAATATAGTGGTACTTAATGGTCTGTGTTTCTGGCCTTCTGCATTAATCAGTAATTGTATTCCAAATAGTGTATCATTTCTGTAAATCAATTAATGTCTTAGTTATTGGCATAGTGATGACATCTACATGTAATGTAAGAAAAATCTGTCTCAGCACAAAMCAATTCAGTCCCTTTTAAATCAAATGAAGTTTGGGATGGTTTAAATGGTATAAACAATTTCCTGGGAAGAATTCCTAAAAGTTGTCCTTAATATTGATCTTCTTAATGTGGTGTGCTACCTTCTTACATGTTTTGATGTGTTAAATCAATCCAATTTTTATGATGATGGAAGACCTATTTTTTTACAAGAGAGGTACATTTCATAGTATTTGAGAGTGCTTTAACTGTTACACTGAATTCTCTGATTCATACATTGGTTGTGTAATGGTCTTGAAAACCACTGAAAAATTCCCACTTTCACCACAAAAAAAGGTAATTGTTTTTATTATTTTTCTTCCTTTTTTGCCTTTAATAGACCCATAAATAAGGCTGACTAGCCTGGACTTCACTGCTACGTAAAAGCTATTTTAAAACATCTAACCATCTGCTTAATGGCTGGTAATACGTTTCTAATGGTCACTCTTGATAAGATACTTTCAATTTGCTGCAGTTGTAGTAATCAAACAGCCAAGCACATTCTGCAGTGATGGGGCTGAGATCGGTCAGCACTTTCCTATCAGTGAAAGGGTTTTCACAGTCTTGCATAGCAAAGGAACAGCAGCTTTGGGAGTTTTGTGTTTTAACAGCATATTTTCGGGGTGACAAATATGGGTCAGAGTTGTGAGCTTATCAGATGTTACACCAACGGGTAATTTTCAGTGTTTGTATGTCCAGGTGTTGTGGCTACTGCGGTTGTAACAGGTCAGTTTAATTAATGATTGTACTTTTTTTCYCCTGGATTATTTATACTGAATTGCTGTCATCTAGGGTCTTGAATTCTTTTGTGTGATCCTGGCAGCTGGTGACGGCTCTGCAAATTATGAGTTTCTTGGCTTAAAACAGATTAAATTGCAGACAAAACAAGCTATCAGCTGAGTAAATACTGCACCTCTGTTTGGCTTCAGTGAGAAGAAGGAGATTAGCGTGAGTACTTAGTGTTCATAATTACTAGTAAGAGGCAAATAGTAGGCTCAGGCTGACTGGAGATTGTTCCATTATATCCAATTAACACCCACTTGATTATTGTTAATTACTTGTGTTGGATGACAGAGGAGTATAGATGTCATACTTCAAACATACAAATACCATCTGGGTCATCAGTATGCTGACACTGATAAMGTCGTGCTCACTCTCAGATGCTACGAGACGTTTCCTCTGTACAATTTTTAGCCTTCACTGCTTTTATCACTTCTTAAAATTCTTCTTAAATATACTGCCTAAATAAGGATTTTTTTTCTCATAAAAAACAAACAAAAAAGCTGTATTTTTCCTATTGAATTCTTAAGGATAAAAAATCTTTCAGCACCACAAGATTTCTGTTGATGATAATTTTGTTGAAAAAAACTTTTTCTAAGGTACCCAGCTGAGGTTGAGACTCGGAAGGTAAAATGGTTATGGGTGGAATATGGGATGTGTTTGTTATGCCAGTCAGAGTTACGATTTCCAAATTTAATATGGTGGGGTATCCAACTCTCTTAGACTTCTTCAAAATCTGAAAAGTTCAAGTTTAGTGATCTACATAAATATTATTGTCACTTTCCTTGGTTACTGGTAAAGCATTGTGATTAATGACTGAARCTAATATCATAAAAAGGTGAATTCCCCTTGTGCAATGAGTTAATGAAGACCTTTCTCTTTTTACATTGTAATATATATTTAAACAGTAAAGGAACAGGCATTAGAAAGCCCATTGAAATAAGGAATTCCTAAGTATATTTAAAGATTTAAACAGGGAATTGAATATCTTGACTAGTCATTTGGAATCTATAATGTTAAAATAGTCTCCTTTTAAAGGGCATTCACAGCATTAAAAATCACCTTCCAAATACTGTAAATATATATATTTTATAATGAATAGATATCAGTGAAATGGAATATTGTCATAGGATAATAGGTTTTGGCTGATGAATGCTGAAGCAGAGCCAAAATGCTCAGTTTTAAACTATGAGGCATTGATCCTGTGACAGTCTTTTATTACAATTTACTTTTATTTCTCTTTGCCACTTGGCCAGTGTGGRTACCATCATCTTGTCAGAATGGGACACTACTACAGTTCTACTTAGAACTGTAGCATGTAGGAAACTGTRCCCATCTAGAGTCTTCATGTTGTGTTGTGGCTCTGCTTAGGGGAYTGTGTAAGGAACACCTGTCAGACTTGCTTCTTACTTTCCAAAATAATTTCTGCCACTCATGATGAAGAAAGACATTATCAGTGTTGGGTCTGTGAAGTGATGGAGAATGATTTAGCATGCTTCTAATAAGCAGCATTTAAAGATGTGCTCTCCAGCTTTGGGTGTAGCATGCAAACAGGACAGCATTGTCTGTATTTTTTTCTTGAAAGTGCTGTACTGCCCTTTTGTGAATGGTACTTGATTTTTGTGTTGTAGCATTTTTTGTATGTCAAGTGACAGTTATTCCTCTCTCTAGTCATGATAGTTGGACACACCTCACTGGTAGGTTTTCCTTACTGTAACCTTTTGGACTCAACATTTTTTAATGGCTCTTGTTTTCCTATTGTGGTGGTTATACAGTTCCCAGCAGAGTGTCTTCCTGACCCTTGGTTTCTAATTTGATTTACTCACAACTGACCTGAATGCTTATTTCAKCTTGTATGGAACCAAACTATCTTTATCTGTGTTCCTGCAATAAGCAGGCTGAATTCGCAAATCAGAAAGTTAATGTCAAAGCCTCCTGCAATTCACCTCTTTTAGCAGGAAAAAAAGAGCATGATGAATTAGGTAGTTCCTCCTGTTATTTTCAAGTGTTCTTTAAGGGACTGCTAAGGATGTTTTACTTGATTTAACTTAGACATAAGTAATTCTCAATTCAGAGCAATGGTTTAGAACTTGACTGAATGCCCTTTTTGTGAAGTAATTATCCTGATTTTCTTGCTAAATGTTATTTTATGCATTACATTTAATAGCCTCTATTTCTTTGGTATGGTAGAATAATGATGAYGCCTTCTAACACTTAGGAACAGAGTATATCCTCTGTTTGGTTTTTTCACAGTTTAGCATTCAGGCATTAGAGTAACACGTTTCTCTTTTTGCATCCCTTCCCAACTGATGTATTAGAACAAACTGTGTGTAAACTTTTCAGCTTGGAGGTGTTTTTTGCTGCTAWAAACAGTGTTTCTGTGTCTTTTTGGATGATGTGGTGTACACTGCCTGCATAGGGATATAAAGTACTTGGTGAATAACTGAAGTCACTTCTGTGCAATATCAGGTTTGTGGTATTCAAACCTGTCCCTCTGTAGGCTCCTTCCCTGCTTGTTTGTAAATGCTTGGTGTGCACACTSCTTGTCCTTGAGCACAYAGATGTGTGAAGGTGCTGSTTTCACCTGGAGYAGAGTTAATTTTCTTCATAGTGGCTGGTCTGGGGTTGTGTTTTGAATTTGTTGAATTTGTGCTGAACCCAGAGTTGATAATACAGAGATGTTTTTGTTGTTGCTGAGCAGGGCTTGCCAAAGCCTTTTCTGCTTTTTGTACTGCCTTAGGATGGGAGGCTGGGAGGAGACACAGCTGGGACAGGTGACCCAAAGTGACCAAGGGGATGTTCCAGACCTTGTGACACCATGCTCTGTAGATAAAGTGGATGGAGGAAGGGTGGATGTTTGGAGTCATGGTGTTTGTCCTCCCAAGTCACTGTTACACATGGTGGGGCCCTGCTGTCCTAGGGATGGCTGAACACCTGCCTGCACATGGGAAGCAGGGAATTCACTCTTTGCTTTGCACAGCTTTTGCTTTCCCTAATAACTTGTATCAGCATATGTTGTATATGTTGTAATAGGGTGTATTTAAACTGTTGGGTTTTTTAATACCCAACTATCCTTCTTACTGTTTGTTTCTGAGTCACAGACAAGGACATATGGCATGGACTGTGCTTTCTGATAAATAGATTGGCTTTGCATTTGGAATTTCCTTCTGCAGTCTTCCATGACATAACTACAGTTTCAATGCTTCTTTCCTCTCTCCCTCAGTTGTTTTTTATGAGGAAAAAATTAAAGACAAAGCAATTTTTGTTGCAGAGTTTGGGTTTTGTGACARTTGTGTCTTATAAATTTTAGAAATTAAAGTTTTGCATTAGAAAAATTGAAATGTATTAATCCCAYAGAAAATTGGAATTACAGTAAATGTAAGGCAATTTTTATAATGATTAATACTACCTTGAGATTTAGAGAGGTTCATTGTGCCAGGAAGATGAAAAAAACTTTTAAGCAAAATATGAAGTGGGATCCAAACTATATTTTATCTTTGCAGTGAAGGTGTTTTATGCATGGAAGAGGAATMATTTTTAAATAGCAGTAGACATGATTGCATCAACTGCAGGGGACATGCTATGGCAACAATGGTGGTGACAAAGAACAGCTGTGCACTTTGTCACTGCCCACTTCACAGGACATGATACCAGCAGGCAGGGTGTCCCAATGACTAGACTTCAGTCCTGTATGTTGGAATCCTTTTGTAATTTAAAAATGTTTATTGAGCTTTTTTTTTTTTTTTCCCCTCCAACCACACACTGCTGAGAGAGATTTTACTGCAGTGGACTCCAAAACTAAAATCTCTGTCCTTTGCCTGACTGCCACCCAAAGTCATGGCAGACATTTCAAATCTAAGGGAAATAAGAGCCCTGTCCTTGTATCAGGTGTTTCCAGAGAGGATTAAGTAGTACAAGTTCCTAATGGAGAATATTCCTGTTGAAACACACAAGCCTTAAATTCCACTCTAAGAAATCTGGAAAAGGTTGGTTTAATGTTACCTCCAGACAAGTGGGTGAGGTGTGGAATTTYTCATGCCTCTTTCCTTATGTTTAAATGTTTTTGAATGTAAGAGTATTTAATCACTTTCATTAGCTTAATCTTGGAAGTTAGAAAGAAAAATCGTCCTTAAAAATTAAGTATTCTTGTATTGACTTCACTACTTTCTATGCCTACTGAATCACACTTTGTTTAGAAGAATGTTATGTATAAAATTACTTAAAATTTTATAAGCCCTTCTCACTTTTGAAGGCTTAATACTGGCTAATGATGCATCACAAAATTATTTTTCAAGGCTAGCTGAAAATGTGATTTCTGACTAAAAAAAGCACCACATCATCTTGATTCTTTTTAACCCTTTCCCTTTCTCSTAAGCATTTTAGATTAGTATGTTATCAAGTTTTAAAATTTTTGAAAATTTCTGGCATTCACARTTTTGCCAAAGGGTCTGAATGTGAACGATTGTTTTTATGGTCCCTAGTGAACCCAACTGAAATCTTTGTAAGACGATGACAGGAATCCCTTTGCATTTTTTAATGCAGCTGTGGTGATGTAGGATTTATATTACTAATGAAGACCCATGAATGTCCATTCAAAGCATCTGTGTGACTGTATACAGTGCCTAGCAAAGAGGATCATTGATATGCCACAGATGATGCTTTATATGCAATTATTGTTGGAGGGCAGTCAGTTTGCTGTATGCACACAGGACATTTTGAACATTAAAGTTTGTTTCAGGTCCTTAACCTGACCAAGTTAAATGCAAGCATCCCTCYCCCTGCTACCTTACTCATTTGTTAATACAAAAATGGCTTTCAAAACTTGTATTTATATTGCAGTCTTTTGCTTGCCCTACTAAAGAGGCACRTGGCTTGCAATAATTGACCTGGACACATCCACACAGGGATCTGCACAGAAGCATGAGCTTCATGAGCCTGGTTCTGAGAGAAAACTGCCTGTCCTTATCATCTTACCTGCTCTGGCAGTTCCCAGACTGAGGAGCCCTCCCAGGAGGCAAGGCTTGTGAGCTCAGGCTCTAACACCCATGTGGCCAAATGCTGAGACAGCAGAGGAGGTCWTGTTGTAAGAACTGAGGGCAGAGGGGGAGCTTCCATCAGTCTGTAAATCCCTACTCACACCAGCAAAGAAAGGAGCCAAAAAAAGCTCTCCTTACTRCTTGCACTGTATTTAAAGATCAGGAGAACAGTGTAAAACTGAATACTGTATTATATGCAGAACATCCTGAACATGGTTCTAAAGTACCTGACAAAGATGGATTTMGTACTAAACTTCTAATTTTTTTTAAGCTAAGCAAAACCATCAATGCCTTACTGAAAAGTTCTTATTTGTATATATCCATTACTGTGTGCATGGCTCCAGTTTATTTTGAGCAATCTTTAAATTAGGGCTTAATCACTTGGGGGAAGACAGCATGGGTTTAACATTGTCACATCTTTCATCGTTATTGCCTCTTTCTTAAATAATATAATTTGTGACAAATGTGAACATTAATTACRTTTAACAAAGAAATATAACTTGAAGTGATTGTATTTTAAAAAACATCCAATCAGTGAGATTATATCTTACACCAAGCTTTAGCTCAAAGTTCAAAAGTCAGAAATCAAATACCATCAGTTATCAAATTATGTTAATGGTTCTAATGAAAGCTTCTGGTATTTTGCTCAACACTGTGTTRCTATGATGGTAACTAATAGGACAAGAAAAGCTGATGGCCATGAAAAAATTAGAACTGACTGCCAGAGGTTTTTTGGTTGGCTTTTTTTTTTTTTTTAATATATTTGACAATCTGTTTAGTTACCCAGAGTTACCATATAGTACAGTCAGCTTTTTCATTTGGCATAAGAAGGGCATATACTGTATTTTATAACCATTTTAGACCACTTCAATTCCCCCCCCTTTAAAAAAAACACTTTCACATTGTAAGTTTGAAATGGAAATCAACAAAGCAAAGAAAATTAAAGACTGATATTTTATCACAAAACTTTAAAAGAAACTCTGCAGCACTTCTTACATACATTAACCTGAMATATCTGTATATATTTTACAGAGTTGAAAAAAGAATAATTGATGACAATTTCATTTATATCAAATAGATATAAATGTTTGGAACTTGATGTTGTTGAGGGGCATATATATTTTGGTGTGTATTGACTTGAAGGGTTGAGTGTTACAACTGAGAAATTGAAATAATTGTGAACCACCTTGTACATTAATACAGTTTAGCATTAGCTGAAGCTTTGCAAAGTTTCCTAAGAAATCTGAAGGATTTAATTTTATTTTATATATATATATATAAAGTCATATTATGTGGTGGGAATGCTGTGCAACTTGGGCTGGGTGGGGGAGTACATAACGGGTAGCTAAAGTAAGGCAGCTCCTGAGGATTAAAGAACTTCCATGTAGCTATCACATTGTTTTCAGATTATATGTACAAAGTCTTAAACATGCTCAGTCACCAAATTTTGATTTCTTTTTATGTGTAGAACTTTCTCAGTGCGTTCTGCTACATCTGTGGGTAACATYGATGGAATTGCAATTATTGAGCACAGAGAAAACCTTTTGATCCCTCATTTTGTACTTAAGTATTGTGAAATAAGTGTGCTAATTTGACACCTCCCTCCACTGGATTTTGTTTTTTTTACTTAGAAGAGATGAAGTAAATTTTTTTAAATATTTTTAAAGAAGAGTGTATAGGACAAAGGGAGATGAAATGATGGTGGGTTTATTTTTTTTGTCATACGGGGAATGAGTAAATCTTGGACTTATATTTTTTTTTCCTCCATAGACAGACAAAGGTGCTTCTGAGTTTTGAAGTAGAGGATTCCTATTTTAATAATTTTGAACCTGGAAGCTAAAGCAGGTGGGATTCCTGAAAATGTGATTTGTATGAAGCATCTATGTACAGAGACTTTTGAGTACGTTCAATGCAGAGTTTTCAGACATACATTTTGAGCTCTCTCTGATGATGATCTGACTGTAAATTCACCTGTTGTAGTCCAGAGTGATATTCTTGTAATGGTTAATTAGTGCATAGTAAAAGCTGCAGGAAGTTAACAAGAGCCTTAAAGCTAACAAATAATGTTCACTATATTTCAAGTGAAGGAAACAAATTTTATCTGAAAGAGAAGACAGAAGGAGCACTTTCTAATTTCAAAGTGACAAAAATAATGCTGCAGATATTAATGTTAGAGCATGCTACTGTCAGTAGACCTGTGGCAACCTGAGACTATCTGAAATRCAGTATCAAAACAAACATCACRCTTCTGATGCGAGTTCTTAAATTTTAATGCCAAGTCTGCAGTATATACTGTATTTTGCTATGGTCACCGTGCAATCAAAGCTGTATTCTTAAAGCTTTAACTACACTGGCCCTTTTGGRTTTTGTMTGTTAAAATCCATTGCAAARATRCAGTCAAAAACTATAAGAGAATCTTGAACTAYATTAAATACTTCTTGTTTCTTGTTCATTTAATAAATGTAGGGAGTTGTGKGCACATCTGGGTACAAACATATACCAAATTTATTTCATCCASTATTTACTCAAACAGAAACTGATAAATAATACTTTCACATTTTTGTTGTGTTTTATTTCTGCCACACTAGGGGCTCAAAAAATGAATGTGTCAGTAAAGGATTTGACAGTGTGTTACGACAGTCATCAATCCAGCAAGCCCTGTAGCCATAAATAAGCTTCATACAGTGCCACACTAAAGAGGACAGTTTTTCTTCTGCAGGACATTGAAAATGTCAYGGCAAGGGAATTGTTTGTCCCTGTCTCCACGACAACGCCACCAGCACTTATCATTAAGTTTCACACCAAGATTTTAATCAGGGGTCTTTGTGGCATAAGACCGAGTCAACATCAGCCCAAATTTTCGAAGCCGTTATTCTAATTATGACGAGGAGCTATAGATTGATGAGCTTAGTTTTCTGCAAGGACTGGTGGCAGTTAATTCCTGTGACCTGTGTGCCTCCGGTAGTCTCTTTTCGAGATGGAGTCTTGAAAGTTCGATTATTAGTGACAGGTTGTAAGTGAGAAGAAGCTTATCTCTCCAGAGAGTGTTGATAACTTGAGACAAGGTTTAACTAGGAAGTAGTGTGAGAGTAGATGGCAAAAAGAAAAAAAARRGRGARAAAAAACCCCCCACCTTCTCTATCTCTAGCCAGCACACTGTAATGAGAAAATGCAGACAGCCACAATTTCACAAGTTGTAAATTCTGGTAGTCTTCAACTGTAAATTCTGGTGGAGCCAGTTTCACTCAGCTATCTGAAAATGTGTGAAAATATTTGTCCTGCTGCTTCTCCTGCATGAACACATAGTGCTTTTCAGCAAAAGCATTAAACATTCAGAGCCTTAGTACATGCAGTTCTATTAGGTTTGTAAGTCCCTGAAAAATGAGAAGAAATATGACATTTCCTTATGAAAAAGAGAAATAGAAGCACTTGCTGCCTCATTTTCATGTGTATTGAGACTGGCCAAACCAGTATTATCATTGGTTTTAGTATTTATTTRTGTGCAAACCGTGTGCTCAGAGCTTTACAAGTCAAACAAGACAATGTGTCCTTGCTCTGAGGGGCTTGTAATCTAAGTAGACAGACAATGCAAAATGCACGAGGAAAACCTAGAGGAGAATTATGTCTGAGTTAATTCATTTATTTGTTCTCAGTGATGGGTAGGCAATGTTATTTTTGCTGACTAGAATGTGTGTTTGCAGAAGGAGTGGTGCCAGGAAGGTGAGGGCATTGCATGTGGACTGAACAGGAAATACTGGAGTAAAAATGTGCAAATATTTGGTAGAAGGATTTATTAATGGAGGAAGAAAAGGGTTGTTGGGTGAGGTAAGCATCATTATAGTTCTTTTTGAGAGAAGAAATGGGGAGAGAGAGAAGCAGAGTAGTTATTGAAGGTCATATAGTTAGGCAGTGGCAGAATCACAGCAGTATCTCAGTAGTTAGGAAGCTCTAACCAGAGATGGATACTACTCTGCTGATTAATTGCCWTTTGTCTCTGATTTCCATTAGGGATTAAGTTACTTGTGGAACAGTACCAACAAGGTGGAAAAATARTTCTGGAAATCACTCAGTCCCTACTATTTCTTTTAGGTTTTTTGCTTTACATTTCTCAAAGTGTTTTGGGGAAATGGATGTATAGGAATGAAATCCTGCTGAGCTGCATGACAGAGGCTTTCCTTCAAGTGGTCTGAAAACATTTGAACTTCTAAGATCCAGATCTCAYTTAGTCAGCATGGGCAGATATGTTCTTTCTTAAGCGTGTTCAAAAAATTAGGAGCATAGAAAGGTGCTAAATACCTAGGAGAGCAGGCAGAACAGTGGATACAAATAAAGGAAGTATGTAGGTGGCATTGAGGAACAGCAAGGACTGCAAGAAGCACCCAAACATGTTTACTATAATTAACAGTAGTAGCAGAAATTGCCTGTTGCATCCCAAATTCTACCATTCATTAAATGAGAAATTTCACTCTTTAAATGCTGGGTGCTGYAAATATGAAAGCTGTTGCCCTAATTTTCTGTGGGAATTAAGAGAATTCCTAAAGCTGTTTCCTAGTGGGAAAAGCTTTCAGTTTCTCTTAGTTTCATCCTTTCATTTTCGCTATTGTCTCATTGCTATGGTCAACAAGCAATGGGACTTGAAAATGAACATTGTCTCGAAGGTTCAGCAAATTTCATGAAGACTCTTCTTTGTAATAAGGATTTTGAAAGATCCATCTGCTTGTGAAGAAYGAATAGTATATTAGGGACCTGAATGGAAGTAAGTTTTAAAAACTTGAGTATTTGAAAATACTTTCTTTAATCTGTTGTATGCTCTGTCTTGAGCTTTTGATGAGACTTGTGTCTGAAAGTGTTTCAGTCTTCACTGCAGCCATATACACGTTAATTGCAGTTGGGGTTTCAACACATTTTCCATGTGAATGSCATTTAGTTGTGCATTGCCTTTCCTAGCCAGGGGCTGGTCTGTGTCAGGGCACTGTCTTGCCAGTTGTGCTAGCATAACACTGCTGGCAGACTCCTAGGGGAGAGCAAGATATACCAGAAGAAGGAGCATTTTCATCTACTGATGTTGAAACTCCTTGAAAAAATGCACCTTYGTGCCATCCTGACCATCTCTATACCAGAGATTGTGCTGGCATGGCTGTCATGGTGGTTTTTTTTCCTCCTACTCTTCCAGCTGAGTTAGCTGTGCTAACAGAACTTTGTGCCTGCTTACAGCAATGCAGCTGCTTCTGTCTCTGAACTTCATAGTAACAGCTGTATGACCTATTCATTTTTTTTTTTGGTGATTAAAGTTTTCTATATAGAAGTTAATAGAAACGGTAATATTTTGATGAAAGAGAAAAAGTAATTGTAACTCATGAGTATTAGGAGATGGGGAAAGGAATCCTTCTCTTCTTGGATGATACTGGAAATAAGCAAAAGGGAAGAATCATAAATGAGGGACTGTAATTAAGATTAAACTAGATTATAAACTAGATATTCTTTTTGTCAAGAAGCACTGTTTTGTATGGTGACAGCTCTAGTCCATAGTGACAAGAAGATTAAGAATCTGTATAAGCGGAGCATTGCGATGTTATTACTAAGAATTTGTTTCAAAACTGTTGCTTCTTTTGCAGAAACCTAACCCAGATTTCAAATTGCCCCTTAGACATCGCTGCAGCTCAGTTCTCTTCTAGCTGCTCTTGGTATTCAAAGGATGAGTTTGAAATTAAATATGATTTGYAGAAGCAGTGGTTTGCTGCACTAAGTTTCTAGCCTCTGATTTTAATCTGTTCAAAGTTGATGTAACCAATGGAGCTATTCAGCAGGTTTTGGTGTGTTTTTCTTTCCTTTTTTTTCCCCTCTTTTTTTTTTAAGGCCTGTCTGTCCTTGTTAATTAGAAGTGTACATATTGGGAAATTAACTATGAAATACTAAAAATGATAAATTATTTCTTATTTGAAAGTATAAATTAAAGGTTTAGTGTATATAAAATTTGTCATGTTTAATTGCAAGTTCAATTAAAATTCAGGATAATGATGATTTATACAGGATTCTGTGTAATTTGATATTCATTAGCTTAGCCAGACACATGCTGATATTAGCTCGTTAATTATGTTTCCTTTTGTTGAAAGCAGCCTTGTGAAAGCAATCTGCTCAAAGTTTTTTAAACTCATTCTGCTAAATGAATATTTGGCAGCTGTTCATGTTATTGAGATGGTCACTGTGGCTACACTTCACTCACATAGCATCAATCATACCTACTGAATGACAAACAAGGGTTTCTCGTTACAAACCCATTTATGAAGGTTATGGTTGACGTTAAAGAGCTCTTGCATGGCAGCATGATATTGCTTTACAGTGATGTTAGAGTGTAACTGCAGCTAGAAATGGCCTCTCCCACGCAACCAAAACAAACGGAGTTTAATGTGGGACAGGCGGAGGGRAAAAAACCCCCCTGTTTCAGATGCAAGTAATACAATCTGCATATGAAGTGCTGAGCTGCTTTCATGTCTCTGGAATGTGGAAGGGAACACTGTAAAAGCTGTGAGACRTTAATGCATAAAAAAAGCAGGGGGTGTAGCTTTCTGGGGTGTTAGGTCCGTGCTCTTCAGGTGTTCTTAACACTCTCTTCTAAGTGGAACTGACCTGAATAATTTTAGAGATGGATGTCRTGAAGTAGTTCCCAGAGAGAACTGCATCCTGCTGGGGAGGGGAGTTATCCTTTGGGAGGAATCAGCTCTGCTCTGGAGGCCTCTAGCCTTTGCATTAAGTAATTTTGCAGAATTGTCAAGGCTATGGGGGATTGAGCAGCTTAAYATTTCAGGATCACTAGAGATTTTTATCTGAAAATATTTGAGGTAAATGCATTTGCCATTTAATGAAAAGACAAGTACAGCTTTGAAGGATTGATGGCATGAAATCTAATTCTTTTGTTTCTACTAAAAATAAAATGCAACAAATGTACTGAGGGCACTCAAAAGGAGTTATCGTTTCTCTGAGTGTTTGCTACAGGAATATACAGGTATCTTTATCTTGGAGTGCTGTCTATTCTCTGTCCTTCTCATCAGCAGTGAACAGTGTCATGGACCTGCTGAGATTCTGTTTCTTGAATCTGGAGTCTTTCTTCTGGAGTTCAGTCAGTTTTATTTGCTGGGGTAAACCTGGAGACTTCAGGGACAGAAGAGGTGCTGGACTGGTGTACATGTTAGACATGTGCACTAAACTCCTAATACAGTTTAAAACTCCTCTAAAAGGGGAAATGGCAGCATTAAATCAAATGGAAGTTTACCTGTTGATTACATTTGCTTGAACCAAGATACTGCACAATGGCTATGTTGCATTGTCAGCCAGAGGAGTTTCACTTATCTGAGCTTGGTTAGCATAGAATTACTCTTACACCTGTATGTTATCTTTCTTGCATTGCAGTGTGGTGYTAGTAGAGACTTCTTGGARCTTCTTAACCTTCCTTCTCTGACCCTGCAAAGTACCTGGCTTCATGTTTTTCTGTTKCACTCTCTAGGTATCAAACTTCTATTTTGAAAATGCAAGTAATTTATTTTCTGTAATTGTTCAGAGTTCTTTTGTTTTGTTTTTGATTGGTTTTGGACATTGTTTCAAGGCTTCAATTGGCTAAAAGCATTCATGGAAATGTTCAGACTGTGAGGGCAAATTTGAACGCAAGCAAAGGTTTTGAGGGTCATTGGTTTTTAGTGGGCACTTTGTTTGTTTSTATTTCCACCTGTTCAGTTATAGAWGTGACTWGTTAAAATAAAATTTATAAAATACAGGAATGTGATTAAAATGCTAAATATTTTTTCCTTCATTATTTCACTATGARACAGGATTCTAGAGTCCTGTTTGTTGTGAAGTTCTGGATGTGAATCCTCTATGTCCCATATTCTTGATGAGGAAGAAGTAAATTTGTTTATATTTGTTTAATGCATTATTTGTCCACCCTTTAATTTAGTATTTTATCATATTAAAAACGCCCATGAAGACAGAATTGAAAGGAAGCATTGGTAGAAGATCTATTGAATGAATTTTTTACCTAGTTGTTTGTCATAGAGTTGCACTTAAACTTTTCTTTGATAGCGTTTTGATTATAAAAAGTAGAATTTCCCAATCAAGTAGTGCACAATATTTTATCACACGTTCTGGGATAATTTTTGAAAGCTTCTCCTTTTGTGGAATAAGCCCATTTGTGCTGTATAATAGTACTGTGTTTAAAGTATGGAAGAGTCTGATTGTGGTAATTGTTGCTATTTTGATTCTCAAGATTTTATTAATTTTAACTTCCAACAAAAGGAAGGATCTGCTGATTGYAAGTGACAGTGACGTGTTTATAGAAGCACCTGAAAAGTCACTGCAGGCATTTAGAAAAGAAAAATCTTTTTAGAAGGAAAATCTTTTGTCCCTAGTAGCAAAACCATGCTGGTAACTGCTTATTGAGCAAGACCTTGTCAGCTCTTTATCGCAATATGTTGTTGGGTAATAGTTAAAAATTATTTATAGAATGTCATCCCAGCTGTGCTGAAAATACTATCATTTAATATGTTGCCTGTGATTGTCATTAGCTTTTTTTTTTCCTTGCCTAAGGATTATGAAGAGAACAAAGATTTGGCTGTGTGTCTAAGATTGAGCACTATATGAAATCTTTGTCAGGGGACTTGTTGACCTTATGTAAAGTTGCCTCTTTGAGAAGCTCTTTATATTCTGGCTGCAGTTGCTATGGCAGTTGGATAAACCTAACAACAGCCAGCATGCCCTGCTGCAATGGATTTCAGAGGCTTGGCCTCCAAATGGGTATAGTTGGTTACTGCAAAATTTACAACCAGTGTAGAGATAATGATCAATCAAGTGAACCATGTATTTAAAAAGCATAGGTGAAATATTTTTTAATATATATAT
>CADDXX010000033.1:1729782-1752282 GCA_902810485.1 Alauda arvensis
TGAGGAAGGCATTAGAAACACAGTCCATACCATAATTTTCAGTGGGTTGCTGTAATGTAACTGAAGAAATAATGTCCAATAGAAAAATGCAAGTAAAAAGCAAGGTACAGCTCRTGCACTGGCATTCAAAAAATGCACATTGCMTATTAAARTAGTTCTGGAATAMAAGTTGRRACAYACTGAGTGAAATGGAAGCTGCARGTTAATATTGTTAGGTAGATTTCARTACTTTTCAGGATTTGRCTCAGTTTGTGATTGTGACAGAAGTTATAAAATGCGACCAAGTTTCTGGGTGTCGCTTCACAGAATTTGTTCTGATTGCTACTAAGGCTGTTGGGAAACAATGCAAGTAAGCAGTTCTCTTGTGAAACAGAAACTGAAACAAAGGTCATAGTTTTTGGTCAAAAKCACTTCTAGATTTTGGRTCAAATCTCATTTATMACAACAGTCTAATTCAAATATGGACTTTTCAATATGTCTGTCCATATCATCTTTATGTTCTGTTTCTGTTGCACTGTGTTGAATGGTGAATTAATTTTCTGTCTACAAACACGTATTATGTAACTAATGGAAAGCAATTATGTCATGATTATAATACACAGATTAAACCCCCATATAATTGGTCACTCCCATAGCATACTTGTTTCTTTTGTTGAATATCATGTGTCTGAAAATTTATTCCGTCCTGAAGCAGAAGACCCCCAGTTAAAATGTTTTAAGCATTATGGTATTAGTCCTTTGTTGAAACAACAGCAGAAAATTGAGAAAATTTTAGCACAATGGAAAAATCTAGAGTGTTGCTAGGCATTTTAAACATACTTTAAAATGCTGTAGTGAAAGGTAGCATTGTTTGCATCTGAGAATCAACATGTTCATTACTRTCCTTTATGTATAAAACACTGAATGTGTTTGCTTTGGGGGATAAATGGTGGTCCAGCTTTTAAGAATTCTCCATGCTGGACGTAAAGGAAAGGGCATTTTCTTTATTAAAGGGTGTAATTTCAAAATATATAATGAAAAAAATAATATAAAGTTCACTCCTTCCTTCTCTCATTAGCATCTAATGTAAAATTACAAAACTAAATAAATGAGGAAATTGCAGTAGTCCATACCTTGTGTCTAGATATTTCTAAATGATTTATGATGTTACAGATTGCATGTTTTTGTAATCCAAGCAATTTTCCTATAGTTTCTGTTGCCAGTACATATGTACTGAAATGTACAATAAGTACATCTACATATATGCATTGTACATTTCAATACAAATATATATATATATATAAAGTCTAAGAAAATGCATGGATGATAAAATTCTCTACTTGGACAAAATGAGGAAAAAAAAACCCCAAAACCCCAAACCAAACAAAAAACTCCCACAACACTCCTTCAGTGTTTGACTAGCATCTTTTGCTTGCCAAGTGAGATACTTTATTTCTCCTCTTGTTTAGTTGGTGAAAGTCCTAACTAGCAGGGAATGAAAGCAATAAAAAGAGTTTGTGCCTRTTTGCTAGGCACAAACCTGTGATGTTAGACCTAGAACTATAACCTCTGCTTGTTTTTCCTTACTCCTTAGACATTCAAACAATCTGTATTGTTGCTTGCAATACAGTGGTTTTGTGTATTAATAGCTCCTTTGGTTTGCAAATAATACCTCTTTGTGTCACTTGGTGGTTCCAGAAGGGTCACTGATTTTTTACACTTCAGGAAGATTGCTGCTGTTATCTGTAAATCCATTGCCTGGACAAGGATGGGATTGCATGATATGATTTAAAACAGTATCTTCTGCATTTTATTCTTTCCACAAGGATATCACCCTTTATCTATACAGTTTAAATAAATAAATAAACCTTCTATGACATATAGTAGTAGAGCATTTGCCTTTGTTACCTCAGAAGTACATGAATAAAATGTCTTACTAAGCAAGGTATAAGAGGAATGAAAAGAATAATAAATCAAATTAGTTCTCATCTCAAGTTTGGAGCACCATATATTATGCCAGTAGTTATCACTATAATAAAATGGATTTAATGAGAAATCTAAATGTTAGCWTTTAGATGGCTGTATTTTGGTAGCTTGGAAATTGGCTTTGAAAGTTCACTGAATCACAGAAATATGTTCAGTTGGAAAGGACTCACAAGCATCATCAAGTTCAGCTCCTGGCCCTGGCCCAGGATAGCCCCAAAAATCCCACCATGTGCCTGAGAGCATTGTCCAAACACTTGAATTCTGTCWGGCTTGGTGCCATGGCCCCTTCACTGGGGAGCTTGTTCCAGTGCCCATTTGTCAATGATCTTAGAAATCTCCAACACAAATTCTTTTATTCCTGGATGATTCTCCTTGTAAAGTTTTAAAATACAGCAGTGTGGAAATCACTCTCTGCAGTGAGGCCACAGAGGAGCAAATACTGGATTATCTTTTKTAATGAAATACCTCAGATTCAAAAGGGATCTCATTTGTCTCATAATACTGGTTTTACATGGAGTTAGAGTATTATTAAGCAGTGTATCCTGAAGTACTCAGCTACTTAAATGTGTTCGTGTAAAAGACTTGAATGCAGAAATTGGTGGTGAACTGGAGTCTGAGAGATGATGATGATTCTATCTAATTTTGATTAAAATGTTGCATATTTGTTGTTATGCTGGGTGAGAGTATTGCTTATTTCTAGGCAAAATTCTTCTTTCCTGATAAATTCCATTGAGAAAGTGAAACCAACACCTTGGAACAGGCAACTCGTAGCAAATAAGGAATCARTTTTCTAGTGTTGAAAATGCCCTGACCTTCCACTTCATTATGCTTTACTGCTGATCTGCCCACCCAAGATTCTCATACGAATTTCATCAAAATAATTTTGAAAAATTTATTTCCGTAATATCCTGTGGGGTATGTAATTGCTTGCAAATAGGAAGTAGATCAAGCTTTTGTATGAATGACTCAGGTCAAATTAAGATATCAAGGAATTTAAATCATGCATCTTAAAGACCTCTTTTTCTCTCACTTCCAGAGWTTATATTTATTTTACTTTGGTGTCCAGTTCTATATATTCATATATATTTGTGTGTGTCTGATTGTTGTGGGGATTGAATATATCAGTCTCCGTAGAGAAAACGTGCAGAAAACAGCAGCATGAGAAATTGCAGCAGTAGACATGTTAGCTTGAATTTTGGGTTTTTTATGGTTTTGGTAGGGAACCAGACACCATCAAGAACAGGCCCACTTTTGGTGATCTAGAAGGCAGCAGAATTTTGGGAGGTTTTTCAGAAGACCTCCTTCTCTTAGTAAGATCTTAGAACTACTAAGATCTTACTAAGTTACTAAGCATAACTACTGCTTAGTTTGTCTAAATTTTGCTTTTCACCTGTTAGAATTCTCATGTATTAGAATATTTCCTTTGTTTTATTGAGTATGAGTGAAGGTATATCTAAATTGTGTATTTCTAGCTGGTGTAAAGGATCAGGTTAACAAATGTATTTGATGCTAATGAAATGAGGGGAGCTCAATGCTGGATGTGCAGTCTGGGGTTCTCCAGCCTGTGTTTCTCTACTAAGCCAGGAGGGTTTTGGTCAGATTTAAGTATGTAAGCTGGTATAAAAGTATAAATGTCATGCTGAGAAGGAACAGTGGTAGGAGCTTGCATCTTTCCATTTTAATTTCTGGGGGAAATCACCCTGATGTGATAACAATACACTCTTTTCCCATTTGTGTTATTCAGTAAGGAAGGGCTGGATGTACACACGACATGGGACAGTGCTTTAATAATTGAAGCAGTTTTGGAATAGGACTTCTGGACTAGTCTACTGTAGTGAAGGGCATCAGAAATTTGATGTAGAGATTTCCTCTCTTGTCATCCCCTTAAAGAGCTGGAGGCAGGCATGCCTGACTGGGTATTTGATACTGACTCATCTCTAGCCCGGGACAGGAAACAATAATAAGAGTATGGAGGAAAAGCTGGTTGCTTTTGTCAGTAGGTCTTAGAAACTTGAGRCATTTCCACCTGATATCCACTAATGATAGAAGCACCTTAATAACATCATTTGAAGGTCTGTTTGAAGTATTAGTAGAGGGGATCAAAGCCCTGGGAGTTTGCTCAATCAAACATGACTGGAGCTGCATAAAGAAAAGATACTAACTTCCTTTTCTTTATTGAACAAGCCATGTCCTGAAGGCTTCTGTAGCTCACTATGAACCAATATTCTCCTTAGATACTGTTTTTATGTAATTTAATTTGTCATAAACCATGTCAAAAAGGTCATGCAATCCATTACTATTTCTATTCCAGGTGTTTGGGTTTTTTTTTAATGTAGAAGTGTTTTTTTTTTTATTAGACCCCCTTTGTAACAAAATTGAATTTGTTATGTTAGATTCTTGTCATGCTAGATGCTCATCTAGTTTCTGATATTCTTAATATAGCGAGATGTTTTCTTGGCATTCTCTCCCCCCTTGTCCTTCTGTAGAATTGGGGTGTTTAATTCTGCTGAATTCGGTGTTTCCTTCAAGCAAGTAAAGACCCCTAAAGATACAAGGGCATTGAAAAATATAAAACTGGTCAAGATAAATGGCAAAAAACACCATGCATAAATAAAATACCCCCTTCTCCCTCTCTCTCCTTCTCCCTCCCCCCTCCCAAAATGAACAATGATTGTGTGGTTGAAGACCTGGCTGAATAAGTATGTCAGGTACTGATTGGAAGAATGATAAATGGAGTGACCTAACAAAGGATTGACTTCTCCAAAAGACAGGCCTTTTTTAATGGATGGAAAGGGAGGAAGCCTCATTTAGAAGGGAAAGGCTGTTGGCAGTGCAGATATGACAAAGGGGAAGTCGACAACCATTGATTTACGTTCGGGAATGACAGTTGAAAAATTCAACAATAATCATGACAAATGAGAAGCGATGCAGTCAGAGGAAAAAATGCCAATACGTTAAGCCTGAGAAGAAATGCCAAGGTCACAAGCAAAGGTTCCCAAACTTCTGCTTTTGACAGCCTTAATGGAAATATTGGAAAAGATTGGGTGTACAGGTTAAAAAGTATGGTTTGGAAACAGGAATTGTAGGCGATGCTAATTAGTGTTTGTTCTTTTCAAGGTGGTCGTGTGTTGCCTGTGGTAGTGTTGAGTCAAACTGATCATTAACAGACTGTTCTCCTCCAGAGTGTAATTTTTTTTTTCTTGAGGAACTGCTGAAATAAATTAATAGCAACAGGCAAACAATCACGTTCCTTTTAAAATATCACTTGGCTGCTCAGTGAATAAAGCAAATCTGTGGTTTTCTTTACCCCAGTCTTATGCATAGTATAAAATTTATTWAAAAAAAAATAATTCCAGTATGATAGCAAATAAGATTATAAAATATTTAGGTGGAGTGTTAGGTCAGATCTGAATAAATAAGTCTGGCATCTGAGAAATCTTTGCTAAATGTAAATCTAAACAGAATAGCAAAATCTTGAAGTGATRAGGTTTTAAAATAAACAGTGCCCTGCTTATTTTTGTTTTTCAGTTTATTGAAGCAGTTAGTAGAATGAGCAGACCATGTGTACAAAACAGTTTTCTACTAGTGCCTTAGGTTTAATTATGTTATTAAGTAATTTACAAAATTGCAATATGCAGATAGTCACTAGTGTAATGAAATGAGCAGCTCTCTGTTTACTTGAAAACCTTAGAACACAGTACTGGTGAGAGAAACATTGCTACCCAGTGCATCTTATGGAAATGAGTAGGAAGGCAGTGAATATCAAAACCTATTTTATTTGTGTAGTATTAAGTGGCACAAATTGCTTTCAGATGTATCTTTTGAAATACTCTCTGATATGGCTTTGAAAAAACCCGAACATTGTTTTCCCCCAACAAAACTGCCTTTATATGGTGCTAAAAAGAATAGTTTCTTAAYGTCAAAAAATGTTCCGTTTTATAATATTTAATTATTGTATTATATCTGTCAAATGGAACTGATTGTTAACTCCTGACTTGTAAAGGGTTAAGCCCTCAYGCACAAGTACTAATTTAGTATGCAGTGGTCATTTTAACCTTAAATGTACTGCAGGCAATTATACATTTAAAAACAAATCTGAAGTGCAAGCTGCACAAATAATACCTGAGCTCAAGGGTAGGTAAAAAGACACAAAAAAACCCCCCTCACTCCAAAAACAAACCCAGAAAGGTTTTAAATTGCTAAGACCTGTTATTTGAGGTAAACCTGGATCTGTAATGGGTTTTTACTATTCCACTTATACCTGGGGCTGCAAAGTGGAATATAAGGAAACTAGCCTCTTTAGATTAAACATTTTCTAATCAGCTTTATCACTCATATCTGAATTTATCTTATTTGAGGAAAATGCCAATATATTAGCAAGCATATATGATACACAAGGTGACCCTACCAACTTAATGACATAATACATTATCCTTAATGAAGTCAATATCTTGTCTTTTAGCTGTCTGTCTATTGGGGCGATTAATTGCAGTGTCATTAAAGTTAGCTCTCTTTTCATTTGAGCTTGACAAGTCGCATAAAACTAATGTTCTTAGTTATCAGCCACTGGAATAGGATGGAGGATGGAGGAAATTGTAGGACAAATAAGGGGGTACTGCAACAGCTAACTTGAAGGAATTTTTCCAATGACTGTTTTCCAAGCCTTCTGTTGCCGACTGTGCACTAATACTTGAAACATTTGGAACAGAATTATTCAGATTGGGGGTTTGCTTTTGTGTATTCAGCTTGAAGTGGAACATAATGAACTGCAAACTATCAGAGGCCACTGTGTTATTAAGACATCAGGACTGAAAAATTTGCAGAAATAGCCCCATGAGTAAAGTTAAATGAGATTATGTATCCTAAGTTAATGCAATAAACAATATAAAAATATGTATTTTTCTCTTACCGTAGAGTTTCTCATTTATCAGAGCGTGAAATAAATATAAAGCAATTTAGGAAATGAGTTTATATGAAATAATGGCTTTGCATCTTTGATAAAATAAGTTTCAGTCACTAGTGACGATAGCAATGAAGCTGTGGTGCCCAGTGCTAATTGTAGTGCAAAAGCATCACTCCCTGCCTTCCCCCTACCTCTGAAACTACAAGACAGGATGGCTGTAATTTACAGTGTGTTATCTTTGTCTATAGCGGCAAGATGATATGAAGTAAATCAAGGTACGAGTAATGAAAGACTGAAAATTTATTCCTTGGAGCACACTTTAAAGTGTAGTATCTGTTATAGTGGCACTGCCTGAAGACCCTGAAATGAGACTTGGATGAAGGGCAATAAAGAAGCATAGAGGCTCATGTTAATGTTGTTTGTCTGAGGTTAGTAATTGGGTTCCACTGATGAGTTGTGTGAAGACAAAGTGAGAATCCTAGCAAGTATTGTAAATCTTACATTGTTGGAACAAGAAGCAATCCTAACAAATATTGATCCTTCCTGTGCCCAGAGGCGAGGAAGAAAGCAGCATGCTGCTGAGCCAGTGTTGTTTCAATAGCACCAATTACCTTAGTGAGGCTAGTGCTCTGCATGAAATCCCACCAGGCTCACAAATTGTGAATTATCAATGATTAGGCTTTTTAGATATATCCCCTAAAATCATGCCAGGTTAGCATTCTGTATCAATTCTCCTTTCAGGCCCCAAAATGTGTCTCTTAAAAGCTTTTATTTTCAGCTTTTAAAATGCTGTGGATATATTTCAAGTACATTTTGTGCACTTAATCTTTTCCCTCCCATATAACCCCTTGTCTCCCCACCCCCACAAAAAAAAAAAAAAAAAAAAAAAAAAAAAGGAGAGAAAAAAAAAAAAAAAAAAAAAAAAAAAAGGGACTGATCCTGATCTCATGATGCCTGGAAATATTCTTGGTAATATTTACCAGATATTTGTTTAACTTGTGGGGTTTTTTTTTCTAATTTACATTAAGTATTAGAAAAAAACCCCATACATTGCGACAGTTTTAAAGGCTTATTTTAATAAAATCTCACATTCTGTATCTGAAGCTTTGGTTTATTTTTGACTCTRGATTCMTATTTCTTATAGGGAAAACTCTCAATCATTATTAAATAATTTACAAAATTACAGTGTGCCGGAAAATTGATGTTCAACTCMAAATACGTTTGTAGTTAAATGCCTGTGCTTCCATGCTTGCTTTTTGTCTTATCTCATTTGAGGGTTTTTTTTCCATATAAAGTGTGGCTGTCAAAATTCTACATGAAGGAAAGACTTCTCTTAGTGTGTGAGGSAGAGGGTGCCAGCATGAGGCTGGGTGTTGCAGCCCAGCATTGTGACAAGCCCCCGTGCTGATGAGATGCAGGCATGTGCATGCTGGGGTCASAGAATGGCAGACAGAGGTCAGTGGGACACAGGGGAAGAGAGCGTCCTCCTGCCCCCTCCTAGTCCTGTGCTCTGTCCACTGCAGCACACTCCTGTCTTCTCTGGTGTCTGTGGTTATGGATGATTTTTAAGGCCAGTAGGAGCTTTGTTGTAAATTCAGGGAGTCTCTGCTGTGCTGTGTGAAAAGGGAGGCCTGGTAAGGCAGAAGTGTAGTGCATCAATATATATGGTTGTTGCTGGTTTGTTGATAGTTGGCACTGTCAGCCTACAACTGTGCTTGTCTTTTGGGGATCCCCTCCGGTGTGATGGACCTTCTGGCAGGAGCTCTCTTCAGTAAAGGCCTGTCTTTTCTKCAGAGGAGGAGACTTCTTCCCCATTCCTCTCAATTTTACCTGTGTCCTTCCTCACATTAGCTCTTCTATGGCTCCTAGACCTGCTTTTGGGTTCTCCTCATGTGCCTTCTGGTTTGCCAGGCCGACAGATTCTCAACTGAACCAGTTCATAGTGTGGCAGAGCAACCCTTAGTTGCTTAGTCCCACGTGCTGTGCTAGCTGAAAGGACATGAAATAATCTCTGGGAAGGGTTCACAATTGGGATTTTCTCTTTCTTTTTGTTAGCACACACAGGCCGGCTGGTATTGGCAACCACTAAAAAGGAGCTGGATAGACCAAGCGTTCTGTCTGTGCTAAGGAGTGGCTGTGGCTCGCTAAATGGGTGTGACCTAGGGCTGAGTTGGYTGGGTGTGCATGTTCCCAGCACCTGATGGCAGGTTTGGAAATGTCCTGTGAGTGTTTGTACATGAGTTTGCTAGAAGTCTCCATGCAGGTCTGGAAGATGCTGTTGAAAGCATCCGCTGTTTTGTTGTGTGTTTCCTTCTGAACTGATCAGAAGCCARCAGCAGTTCCAGTGATTTAAAGTAGTTGTTTGATAGGTTTAAGGACCTATATAAATGGTATCATAGCTGCACAAATAGCATTTTGAGAAATTCCTGTCTTTATTGTATAATAATCATAACATAAAAAYGCTGAGCTTTATTGCTGAAATGGAGCTGTGAAGTTGGTGGCCTGTATATGACRTTTAAAACTATTTAAAGTTTATTAGTATGGTACCTATAGAGCTGAACTCTGTGTTGAAACATTTTAATTGCAAGTGCAGAAAGCRCCAGTCTATGTTCAATAAAACTGCACAGGATATTATTGAAACAATGCTTTTTCTTTGGGTTCACACACCTGTTGGAAGGAATTCTGCACCACTTATAATATTATTAAATATAGTTTAATACAGTATTAACCAAACTGGGGCTTTGGGAAGAGAAGGTGTCTGCAGTAATGGTCCCTTTTATTATGAGAGTTTCTCAGTTTTGCAAGAGACTCTTAATGAGGCAAGAAACCATGAAAGTAAATGTATCAACAAAATTGGGGTAATTTCTTTCTTTTACTGTTCAACTATATTTGTCCACTATTTTTGAGTAATACATTTTTCCAAAAAACAAATACGATATTTTTTAAACATTCTGTGGGTCACAATATATCAAATTAAATTACAGGTGATTGGCCCTCAGTTTAGAAGCTAGCTGATAGTGAGCTATCACATCAAAACTGCAGGTTAAGGGAAGCTGCTTTTTTACAGGAGACAGCATTTTCTATTTTAGAAGCAAAACTTTTTCTTCATGCATGCTAGTCTTTAAACTGTATAGCTTTGATCCATCATCCCTGTGACTATAAAATACTTTTAATTGCTTATGTTTAGACATACAAAASCTGTGATCCTCCTAGCCCTACATGCCAGCAGCAGTTCCCTCAGAAACTTCAGTTTTGTATCAGATTCTAAAGAAYGCAAACAATTGTGATGGCAAACAGTGATTTTTTAAATTTTTTTTTTCTCAATTAGCTCTTAGATTTTCAGGATGGACTAAGTTTTATCCTCTTCCCTTAATCTGAGATTGGTGAATTGAAACTTTCCATGTTTACTTACCCTGGTCATTGTCCCACTCATGTTCAGGAGTTTTAATGACTGCTWAAACTCTTTCATTAGCATAGATTATGGTTATTTACCATGTTGAATTTACTAKAMWAARTGTGAAATATTATTTCCTTTCCCCACATTTGATTTAGCTCCTTTTAGCACTTACAAATTATTTAAGGCATTCAGATAAYCTCAGAAAATCCAGGTGGCTCTAGAAATCTCAGCCTGGCACTGTACAATATCATTTCTTCAGTTTACACTGCCACCACAGGACACAGTCAGTATCTTGTGTATTCTTTCAGGTGTTTACACTGAGATATTCAAACACCTAGACTTTCTTTCTTCTGGACATTTTATGCTGTTTCTGAACCTGGTTCTCTGAGCTGAGTCCCAGACTGTAGACTTTACGATTTACCTGATTTAATTACCTTGTTTATGATTTTGCCATGTGAAATTCCTCTGACCAATGGTTGCATATATTTGAATTCTTCACATTTGTGATCTTTTCCTCAGTGTGAGTAAAGGATTTACCCTTCTCCCCCATATGTGTGTATACAAAATCTGATTCTGTTGGCCACAGATATTTTCAACTGCAAATTAAGAATATATACTACAAACCTCATGTTTATTTACACAGAATGGTGTTTTTATATTTATATGACACAGATAAGTGGTGAGTATTCAGTTTTGCCACCTAGCTCCAGATATCCATCAGAAGAATGTCGCTGTTAATCATACACTGGTCTCTTTTCCTAAGCCTCAACAAGAAACTAGGGACCACTAAAAACATGCTCCCTTTCATTAAAGAGGAAATTATTACCATATATTTTTGTAATAACCAGTAACATTTCAAATTACTCACATTTATAGCTTGTAATCAAGTTTATGTTTAACCTCTAATCCCCATGAAGTAGGTAATGACTGGTTTGTTAGTTAACCACTCATGGGAAGTTAAGGGCAGTTAACAATCTACCAAACCAGTCATTAACTACAGTAGTGACTGATTTCTCAGGTGTTATTGGTGTTATAAACTTCCTTCAATGGTTTGTAACAGAAATATTAATTTGTAAAGGRAAAAAAGCATATTTCAATTACCATGCTGTGACAGGCTGAAATACTTGGTAGTTTCATTTTATTTCCTTTTTTTTTCTTGACCCCACCCCCATCTGTGCACTGATCAATATGCAGAAGAGGGGAGAGGTACTGGCAGTAGTCTTAGACTGAATGTAGGGACCTTCCAGAACAAGCTCAGTGGCAAGTGCATTAATAGGATTAGTACAGACAAATATGGACAGCCAGGATTTCAAACACACTCGGATGAGATTTCCTGCTGGTACATAAATACATCCTTGGTAGTGCTCAGAGCCTGTAGCAACAGTGTCATGGCACTGGTGTATTGTGATATAAATGAAAATGATTCAGCATGACATGTGTTTTAATTATGTGTTTCATTTCAATACTTTTTGTTCCATATTATAAAGCATCCTAATTAAAACGTAGTGCTTCACGAGCGTCACTTTGATGTAGAATGAATGAGTAGACTGTGTAGGTATCACACTGAGGTTAAAAGTAGAGTCAAGCTAAGAATTTTCATCACTTACCCAGGTTAGCTCTTTCTTTGGTTTAAATGCTTTAATAATGAATTATCTAGCTGCTAAATACCTAATTTCTCCAGATGAATAGCTGCTGGCTTTTCTGTTTCTAAAATTGTGTAGCAGTATGGGTTCATCCATCCAGCACATGGGTTAATCAGAGATAGCTTATACCACTAATAATTAAGAACTTTCAGTAAATGCCTGGTACCTGATCTCACATTTGCTGCRTGTTCTAATTAATCTGAAACCCATATGAAGCTTAATTAAGAGGATTGTTTTTTGCATCCTGGGCTTCAAAAGGTGTTTGGTACTTTTGGTATCTCATGAGCTGTAAATTTACAGAAAAGTAGACTCTTGGTGTTTAGGTAGCTTTCATGCTGCTGTATCCATATATTGAGTATTCTATTAATGTTAGAATAAAAAGTATTTTTTTCCCTTTYATGTGAGAGACATCAAAAAAGRAAGGAAAGGGAAAAAAGTAGTGAAAGTCTTTCTTCAGGATAAAAAACTTTCGTTTCAATACAGAAACACTTGAATTACATTTAAGTTCTTTTAGGGTTCCCATTGAATCTTAGTCTTCCTAAGCGGGGAAAAATTCTGAACTTTATTGTCTTATATTTAGGATAGAAGGTATCAGCATGAAGCAGTTAAAGTTCTCTCTTACTTCTCTTTTTATTGTGCTGTTTCTCACTGTTCTCTCTGTTCTTCCTCTTGACATAGAATATGCTAATTTAGCAGAATACTTGAAAATTTAAAATAAAAGGTAGGAAATCGGAACTMCTCTTTTAAACTGAACTGCTGGTTTTAATGTGTTCTCTTCTGTGAGTGAATTTTCAACACTTATGGTAAAGACARTCTAGAATTTGAAACTGAATTTGCAAATTTCCCAGTGTGTTCTGTGGGGGTWTTTTTGGTTTTKKTTGTTTGTTTTTGTAGTTTAAGTTATTTTAGGGAAACGTTTGCTTTCCTGGAAAGCAGCTTCACTTAGCCAAAACATCCAGTCCTATGAAACATGGGATGTGTGGGTCTTTCCAAAGCAGGATGTGTCTGTATTTCCAAAGCAGGCTGCCCCTGCTTGGAATCAGTGCCTCTGGGAACAATGTCCACACAGTTCCTCAAGCTGCTGGAAGCTCCTCAGATCCTTGCAATTGATGCCTGCTGCAGCTGCTTGTTCCATGGGGAGTGGACATCACCCCAGAAGGTGCTGGTTTGGATCTGCTCACTTCACCTGGGTCACTGAACAGCTGTCAGGCACAAACAGCTTTAGGTCACCACCAGCCTGGCCCATGTTTGAACCAGTGACCGAGAGGTGAAAGGCATTTTCCAGCACTATCAATCCCCTCAGACAGCAAGTCCCCCTTGCAGGCTTTCCACTGGAATTTCCACCAGATAATTGTGTCTGTGATTACCTTTAATGACGCCAGATCCTGTATAAAAAATACCTCAGTGACCTGTCAATTAAAGTTCTTTGATTTGTATTTAGCAATATATAGCACCACTTTACAAAGCATCACATTTGTTATACCTTGGGTATTACATAGGTTAAAGATAGCCATACTCCAATTGTAGTTTTGCAGTTACAGGCTGATCTACTGTACTGTATGTCCCTTTGGGGAAAAGAATGTGAGTTCCAGCCACAGATTATCAGGAAATTCCAGCCAAACTGCAATTGCATTTTGATAATGCAGTACTTTGTTACTGAGCAGGTTAAGAAGTGGTATTCCCATTATGTAGCATATCATGAAATGAATGTTATTGTTAAGCATAAGGACAGGACACATTAGAGGTATCTTTTATTACACAGTCTTCATTATAAAAGAACAGCTAGTGCTAAAGTGCTATCTGAGTGATAGGTAGAGGTACATTGTTCTTGTGCTGCTGTCTCTGATTAAGRCTAGGATAATGCACAGTTCCAGCCTTTTGTGTCCATCAGGAAACAAGACAGACCAAGGTAAAATAGATGAACATATGTTGGCAAGAGATTAAACAGACCAGTAGTAAAGTCCATTAATAATTCTCATATTTAGGATTTGCTTGGTACTGTACTTACAGAATCTACAACATTTAATCTCTTTTCAGAAAGACCAGCTGAGAGAACCTTTTTTACTCCTCTGAGTGATAGGCCTAGATTTTCGGAGGCAGCACATTTGTCTGTCAGAGCTCTTGGCTGGTGTCGTGATTTAGTTTCCGTCAAATGATGCTGGTGTCCGGTTGATGATATAGCCTTGCAGGATATGGGGAAATTTGTTACCTTTAGCTTTGACAGGAAGATAATTGCTGATGGTTAACAGAACTGTGCAGAATCCATTGGTTTTGCAGCAACACTAGCAATGGAATCTGCCTCAAGAAGTCAGTCTTTTCACAAAAACTTRTGCATTCTGCTTCTTCGCAAGGCCTTTTATTTTTTTTTTTTTCTTTTCTTGTTGCACCAAAGTGTATTTTTGCATTGGTAGCTTTGGAAGCTTATTGATCTGAATAGAAACAGCACATCTTACAATGACCAARACTTGGTGACGTAACATCTCTTTTTTTTAATCTTCATTTTATTTTTTTTTAATTTATTTTTTCTTTATTTTTAAGCACAGCGCTTGTGGTCTTTCTTTGCTTAAAACAGTTGCTAAAAGAAGGGGAGGAGTTGCTGATTGCTTGCCTTTGCTAACTGAAACCATATTCTGTGTATATAACTTGTTAAATGTAAATGATGAAAATATTAAACCTGCTCTCAGGGTTGAAAGGGAATAGAAAAAGATTAAGATAAAACAGTAAAAACTTAGTTAATTCAMAAGATTTTAAAATTTACTTAAAACTCTAGAACTGAACTTAAAGGAGTTACTGTAAATTGGTCAGTGGCAATATATTGTGTTCCCTCTCTTAATTATAAAGTTATTTGGGCRAAGACTTAATTGGATTTTTGCCAGAAGTACTTTAACCACTGTATCAGTATGCTTTTTCCAGATATCTTGTAGGGATAAAACCATCTTTCCTGTCTCTGCCCACTTATTTCTCAGGTCTGGACTGTGAGATACAGAATTGCCTGAAAAGCTTCTCCCATTCTTCCTCCCCCATATGACAGTGAAAAAACAAATTGGTTTTTAATAGCTGGAGAAGCAGGATCTATAAATGGAGTGACCAACAATATCATTTTACTCATCTTATTGGTAATGTTTTTTAATAGTCCTGGACTTCTTGAATCCTTTAAACAAGGAGGGCTTAGACTGATATTAGTAAATAAATATCTCTATCAYAGCTCTTTTTCCAAGAGGGGAATTCTGACAAAAACAGAACAATATTAGGCTCACGCAGAGAGGATTATCTGGTCTCTCRCAATGTAGGTAATTTATGCACTACTTGGCTTCTAAAATGACTATTGATTTTGGGGTGTTCACCTTTAAAAGGTTTATGCTTGGATTAACTGAAAACCAGACTCACCTTCATACATACTTTTCTTCACRCTCACTTTTCTTCATAACAACTTCCAGACATTTATCTCCATACTACCTTCATCACTTTTCCARCAAGTGTCCTCACGTGCTGCTGTTTTTGTTGTTGTTTTGCCTCTAAGAGTAGGTTTCCCTGCACATATTTTTAAATCCGTATTCTTCTCTGCTCRCTTTGGGCTGTGTGTCAGTCTGTGTCCTTTCCTTTGGCTGCCACCTTTTCTCTGTTCCAGTCTGCACCAGCTGTGGATGCAGAACTCGAAAAGCTCAGGCTCCCCTTGCATGTGTGGGCAAATTTTCTTTCTGCATATCTTAAATTGGTGTGCCAGAAAATTTTAAGGTTCTGGTAACTGCTGACACTTAGCTTTCATGCCTCATATTCATATCTTGGGAGGAAGGAGATTTGGGATTAAACTGCCTTTTTGAAATGTTATTTTTAAATTAATCATACTTTGATTTCCCATTGTGTTACGGGAAAGGGAAATTCACAAAGTAATTTGAATTTCTTGTTCATTGAATCAGTGTAGATTTTTATACCAACAGTGGGTTGCTACAGATTTTGTGTAAACCTTTTGTGTAAAAATTAGTTGCTACTATGCAATAATTTCCCAACAGAGCTACAGTAAGGAGTTTGTCATTGTAGTCCAACGTGCAGGAAATATTTCCTCACAGTGGTACAATGTTTGAAAATACAGTGCTGTCTGTATCACAGAGMTGTGTTTGTCAGGGCTCTGTCCTGAGATTCTGACTTGAAAAATCTGACCCACAGCTCTCCAAATGTCCCCACATCTGCCTGGTATAGGGCTGGTTTAGTAGTTAAGAATATGGAAGTTATGGTGTGAAGTGATGGAATAAAGAGGATTTCACTGAAGGTGCCATGCAGTAGCACCTCAGATTTAATGACTTCTTAAATAGCTCATGGGAAGAAAGGAAACTGTGTTGTATTCTCAGCGAGATGTCACCAAGGTCTAAAATTAGAGAAGTTAGTSTGAAACACCTAACCTTTTCCATGAAAAACAAAGAATGTTCAAATTGCATGTTGTGCCTCAAAGTTTCAGTCCCCTCCCACTGTCCCCCTCCCCCCAACTCTGCATCATTTTATTTTCTTTACTTGGTTTTACCACTGTATGACCTCGTGTTGTATTTTTTCTGAATGACAATGAAAGTAATTGAAAATATTGATTGGCAGTACAGTTAAGTTGTCAACACAACCATTTAATTTGTCAGGAGGACTTGTTAAATTGTCAAAAATCATATAAAAAAACTCCTTCAGTCACTGATGATATACATTAGAGATGTTCACGAATCAAATGGCCCATTTTTGAGATAAATGTTGAAGAAAAATTCTGAAATGGCTTTCTCCAGACTTTTTTTAAGGTCAGATTGAAAAAGAATACCCAGAAAATACCTGGCTGGCAAACACATTCAGTGGAGCACCTGGACATATATTGCTTCTTTTCCAACAGCACTCTTACATACTTTGTATTTATGACAGTCTGGATTGAAATTTGGCAATACTTCTGCAGCAGGTGTGTTTATTTCAGAGGTTCATTTTAATGTTGAGAAACTTTAATCTCAGGTTTTATATCGAGGCTCTACCAGAAAAGACAATGCTATTAGTGTTTTATGAACCTTATCTTTGTGTTAGGATAAATATYGCATTTTGTCAACACAAAACTATGCAGAAATCTCCTTGCACATGATTTGAATCTGTGCACAGTTCTAATGAAATGGTGCCAGCTTCTCTGCATTGTCCTGTTTTTTTTTCTTCTTAATATAATGGTATTTTGAAGCATAAGTGAGATTTTCTAGGCTGTCTCAGGCAGTTATTAGCACAAATCCAACCAATTYATTATGCAATTCAGAGGGAAGTGTTCCCACTGACCCAGGGCATTTTTGCAATTCTTCCTAGAGTTTTCCTTTTCTTGGAGCTGGTGGTACTTCAAAAGTAGCAAATGCTCTCATTTTCCATGGGTTTTGTAGAGCCAACTGCAGAAATGAAAAATGTGTTTCTTCATTCTTCACCATTATAAATCGGTGATACTTTCTACATTAGGATTCAAGCAAAGGAAGGTTTTTAGCTTTCAGTCCTGCAAGTTCACAAAATGATGGATTTTGTTGTAGAAGTGTTAGAGAAAAAYATTATTTTTTTAAAAAAGTAACTAAAAAGATTAATTATTTTCTCTTATATCTTGGCAGTTGGTCCATGGTACGTAAGARTCTTCACTTTACAGACAAAAAGTGCTAAGAAATCTCAGGTTATACTTAGGAAATATTAGGAATARCATTTTAGGATCAACATTTTTATAGTGTAAGACAACAATATCATCAAGACTTTCTGAAGTGTTTAAGTGATGTTGCGATCTCAGTTGTGGGGATTTGTAAATGAGTTCAAGGTCCATATCATCATGTGCTCCTAAATGAAAAGCATGTGGATGTTGCTTCCTTTCCTCTGTTGATCACTGTTAAATACAGTATTAGAAGTCTTAAAGATATTTTAGATTCATTTTGCCAATCTAAACGTGAAATTTACTTCCATGTTTTTTTTCTCTCTGCCAAGCCTATGCCCTCTCTTTTCTATCTGAAGGGATTTTACCTACCTAGCAAAAAATCAAGTAGTTTTAATAATGGGGAGTTTTGCATCTCTCAGCTACTTTGCAGGTTTGTTTTTGTAAGTATTTTGGGAYATAATGCACTACCTAAATATATAAATACACATAATTCATTATTACAGCTTATTTTATTTGAATAAAAAGCTTTCTCTTTTTGTATAAGAGCTGTATGCTAGTTTGTGAAAATACTAGTATTTTAAGTGCCTACAATATTTAGAGCTGCAACTGTTTTTTAATAAAATAGACTGTTCAAAACTGAAACCCATTTCTCTAAGCAATCATTCTTCAACATAAAGAGCCATTAGGAAGAAAGCAGAGGTGGGATGCTCTGCAGCTGGATTTAGGAACATGGAAGACTGATTATTAAATAAATAAACAAGSCCAAAGCACAGCATTGGGGTTTAGGGAATAGTTAGCAATAATAACTTGTCTTAGGTCAGATAATTTCCACCTTATCACATCATTGTGTTAAATAACATTTTCTGAAATAGGGTTTTGCCTTTTAAGGTTATAAAAAGTCTCCTTATGTCTTTTCCATCATAGAAAAACCATACCATCCTTACTGTGACAGTCCATGCCTCTCCTGCTCCCAGTAAATACATTTTTAAAACCCTACAGTATTATAAACAATTGCCAATATACCTTATTTATCAAAGATCACTTAAGAAAAAGCTTGCATGTTTTATAAGCATGTTGAATTAGCCATCTGTTCATTATATTGGAGATTTTTACATTTTAATTATGATTTGTGATGTCCAAATTATAGGTCGGTGTGTATGCCTTTGTTGCAGTGGCTTTCTCTCATCTATCAGTTCACTTGAGCTGTAATATTACTTTCTTCTAATAAAATTTTAAGCTCATCAAGTCAGGACAGGAAAATTGTCCATGGATTGGTCTCCTACTGAGCTCCAAGTATTAAGAGGGGGGCCGGGTGTCTTCAGAATTGTTCATTCTGCTTGCAGGTTGCAAGGAAGCTTTGTGCCACAGAGCAGCAGCTCTAACCTGAATGTTGGAGGATCCTGACCTTAATTGTTCAGGACAGGRACAATGAATCTTGATCCTTGGAACAGTCTTAGCTATTCTGGGAAATGTAGTCATCTCAAATTATGACAGTTTGGTTATTACTGATCAGACGTGATTCAGATGAGACTTCCAGGGATCAGTGATTAACATACACCATCTACAAGTAATATTTTTTCAGGGTCATATTCTGCAGGGGGCTTGGTTAGCTCAAATCCTCAAGTCATTGC
Organism: Alauda arvensis; assembly: GCA_902810485.1. Classification (NCBI taxonomy): domain Eukaryota; kingdom Metazoa; phylum Chordata; class Aves; order Passeriformes; family Alaudidae; genus Alauda; species Alauda arvensis. The sequence goes on from CADDXX010000033.1 coordinate 1,748,948, forward strand.
TTTCTTTTTTAAATATTGGATGGATGTTGGTACAAAAGCCTGCAACTTTTTTTTTTTCTTCTTTTATTTTTCCTCTCCAAGTGGGCAGGCATACCAAATTACTTATGGAAAAGCTAATACAGCTGAAGGTATTACATAGCAGAGTGTGCTGACTAACATTCTCCTGGGAAGTGCTTTCAATAGAACACACCATAAATCCCTTATTTATGAAAAGAGTTCTGTTCCTCTAGAGGTGTAATTTCTTCACTGTTGCCAAAAAAGTATGTAGCACTCTTTATTTCTGCAAATGTCTTAGGCTGGGTAAATTCTGAATTTGTGGTGGTTTGAAGAAAAGTGGCATAAGACATTCACATAATAGAATGAGGGAATTCTGGTAAGGGCCAAAGCACACATACCTACAGAAAAGCTGGGTGTCTTGCTTTTAGAAGATAAACCAAAGTGACAACCCAGAATTCACTGGCTAAAAGGAAATGTGAACATGGCAAGTGTAATGGTTGTGAATGCTTTTGGAAGTCTTGTGGAAGAATTGGATGTTTCTCTCTAYCCTTGGARTTTCCAATAAGYTTCCAAAAACTAATYGTGTAGTGCAAGATATGTATTTAGWGCTACAATTATGCTTTCAGGCTTTCAGTCTACTAAAAGTACAGATTTTAGCATGATTCCTTCTTGTTCTTGTAACCAAAAATGCTTACTTTGCTCAGAACAGCCTATTCTACTAAAACATATGTTGTAGTATATATTCTGTTCTTCTGTGTTCTCACTAGTGTTTAGASAACAGAGAAAAGCCATTTCTTTGTCCTCTACATACTGTAGATACATAATTTTTTGCATGCATCAAGTGTGGCATTTTTATGTTGTACTTCGCATTTGAAGATTGTGACAAATCATTCCTTCTATCATACCCTGATGTTTTCTACTTAGCATGCAAAAATGGAGATAGAAAGGTGGACTCTTGCGTAAGAAAACTGGTCTAAAATTTATACTGGGGTCAATTTCCAYCCCTATTGTCAGGCTGTCATGGGATCTTTGACCAGTCTTTTAGTTCCTGTGCCCCAGTTTRCTGTGTTTAAAACACAGCTACGCAGCTAAGATGTCTACTTATTGTCAATTTTGTATGCTGTGCTAATATTTATATGTAGACCAGGGTTTTGTTCTTACACTCTGAGTTTGGCMTCTTCAAATGGCTTCAGCCTTGGACCCAGAATGTAATGTAAACTACAGACTGATGTCTATAAGGAGATTTTTGTCTTTGAGGCACCTAGACAGTACTCACAGCAGGGAAGGAGCTGAAGAAGCTGGCAGAGTAACAGATTAGTATTTGTCTACGTGTTTATGTCTCTGGTTAAATAATAGATTAATATTTTTTGGTAGTTATTTCTAAATCTCATCCCAACAATGTCTTCGACAAATGGCATTCTAATGTGCAGAAGAGCTTGCACTGTTAGGTTTGCTTGTTTGTGAATGACTGATCCATTGCACCATTAAAAAATATAGTTAACTCCGTTAAGTGAAATGGCACAATAAATTTTGAACTCTTACGGAATGACTGTTTCACTCATCATTGATTGCTATTTACTTATTTATGTTCATCAGTCACTCTTTGTGTTGTCATTCTTTTATGACTATGTCAAYGTGATAAAATCATACATCTAGCTGTCTCTTGCATCCCTACTTAAAAAATCTGCACTACATTTTTCATTGTGTCTGTATTTTTATATCTGCTGCTCACACAGGTGCTGCTTCCTCCCTTTAGGAAAAAAGTATGTYCCATCAAAGTGTTAGCTATGGTTTCCTTACTTGTGCCTGTCATTTTCTGAAGAAGGGGCTCTAATGTGGTTTTTGGTTTATTGTGGAGTGTCTGGGACCTATTAGCCCCTAAGTGTCAAAAAGCAATAAATTAGTGGTAGTGACTCACACTTGTGCTATCTACACCCGGAAGTGACTTAAAACTGCTTTCATCTCCTTTTCTGCAACAAAATTCAGMTAAAAGCCATCTTCTACACCGACTCTCACTCTTTAGTCTTTGAACCTGTGACTTGGTGACGATACAGTATTGCATTAATTCTTGCACCATTTAGTCTCCTTATCTAATGGCACAGGCTTATTCTTTGTAGCTAACAACAATGAAGGGTGCCTTTAAGAAATCTCCAGTGAGCATTGAGGCATTACAGATTAGGTCAGTAGAACTGCTGCTAGGTTGAGCATGATGGATGAGTGGGAGAATGAGTTTCTGCCGCACAGTATTGTGAAATCTTTTCATTGTCACCAACGGGCCTATGAGAGGCTGATGAATGAGGGAGCAAGTGTCAGAAACGCCCTTCCTTGCCCTGGTACACTTTTAATATCTCCCAGAGCTACAGGATGAGTATTGATAAAAGTAAAGTTTAAAAATAACCATGGAGTGATAGGTAGCAATGATTTAAGGAGAAAGTGGCGGTGGGGTTAGAGAGGGTTCATTTTGTAAAAGCACACAGAAGAGAGGAAGCTGAGCTGTGAGGATGAGAGAAGGAACAGTAGGCTTTTTATAAAAAGTTAATGTGATGAGGATGACGAGTTCCTTGATGGATGAGTTACTTCCATCTGGTTGCAGTATATGTAATAAATAGCTGTGCTCATGTTTGACCTCTCCCCACTTATCAGGCACATCTTTGTCTTTTGGGATATCCAGGAGGGAACTGTCCATTACAGTCAGGGGGAAGGGGCAACAGGGAGAGGAGAGTGACCAACATATAGAGCTWGGGAGGTTATAGGGTTGAACATACAGCAGATGGAAGTGATGTCAAAATTTTRTAAGGTGAGCAAGAGAGAAATAGTTCCATTACTTCCTGTCCAGTGTAATTTTAGAGTAGGAAGCATATTTTGAAATGGTTTCCTGCATAAAAATATTGCACAGTCTGATTTTTCTTGTCYTAGATTTGTAGATTAAGACATTTTTTTTCCTTGATTTCTGTTTTTTTCCACATTCTTTTTTGTGTCCTGTCCAGGGAAAACTTGARAAAAAAATTATATTCCTTAATGTARACTCTTAAGGGGAGGGYWGAAAGAGTTCTGGCTTATTGATARGACATGTCTCTTCCTTTGGAAATTTTTATCGAAGCAGATATACAGGAATGAGCCTAAGATTTCTTTTGCTTGTCATGAAGAATTTCATTCTGGAAAGAAATAGTTGATTATACCTTCAAGAAATGTGCTCAGAAACCAAAAGGTGGTGTTAGACATWGCAGTGTTGTCAAAGCCTTCAAAAGTAATATAAATTTATATTTTTCTATCGATTAAGCTAGAAATGGTATGTCAATAGAAACACTGAGTGAAGAACCTGCATGAATCATGCGAGT
>CADDXX010000033.1:1757282-1794622 GCA_902810485.1 Alauda arvensis
AGACTACAGTGGATACTCTGACCTATTATAATTTCTCAGAGCACAGCACTATATGGACATTTTGATATTTGATTGGATACTCATCTCTGAATTATGACATTTGATTCCTGATAGATTCCATTTACTTCCAGTAGAGGAGTACTCCACTTTGCCAAAAGCAGGAAGAAGTTGCTTCATGCTCAGTACCAAAACAAGACAAGTTAACCTCTGCACTTGGAAAATTAGTTCTCAAAAAATGTGAAAGGTACTAATAAAGATGGATTTGATAGGTAAAAATGCATAGAATATGGGCTCTGGKTAATTTATTAAATATTCATAATAACAATTAAGAGAGAGCAGTCTGGTTTTCAGTCTGTTCCTCTGCATCAACTTGCTGATATATCTAAGAGCAAAAGACATCTGCAAATACAAAAGAAAGTAGGCATTCTTTTTAATTGTGTATTATTTTTCTAATTAATTTTGTATTACCATGCAAAATGTATACAGGAGATAATCTTCTCAAAAGCTTTTCCAAGGAGCAAGCAGAGATGTTAATCTGAATAATGTGATATTAAAAAAGYAAATTAAGTTTTATTGCCAGTAAGGAGCAAATACGCTACAGATGTACCATACAATAGATAGAATTTTTTTTAATATTTCCAAAGCAAGGAATGGGGGGAAATTTGTGAGGGTTTCTTCCCACAACTGGTACCACTGAACCACATTTATTAAAGGTGTTTCAGTTGGCTTTGCATCAAGTAGGCCATGTTAGTCTGTTTCTTTGCAATTAACACAGTCTGGAACTAGAGAATAGATGCTTGGTTTGAGTGAGATCAATCTCTCTGAAGTCTACATAAATTAGACGTTCGTTTTTAGAGTCTTGTCTGAGAATACCTTGCAATAAACATTGTGGCAATTCAGTTGTCTTTGAGAATGATGATGTGGATGAACTCTTGACTAGTGTTGAACACAATGCAGCAAAAGTAACAATTATAGCTAAGGTGATATTTTGACTTGTGTAAGATCCACATTGAATTTGGAAATCCAGTCATCACCTAGAAATTGTTTTGCAGTTTTTTTTGGAGTACAATTATTGTTCCAAATGATTCTCCCCTGCCTACATTCAAATGATCATGTCACTTAAGGTGGCTCCAATGGATGCATGACAATCAATGGATTTGATTTTGTCCCTAAACACCACAGAAAGTCCAACAAAATAGGGTATTTGGGATCTGTCTTACCAACTGAAGCACACACTCTAGAATGTCAATATTAACTACATAACAAATGTGTTTCTTCTAAGATGTTAAACAGGGAATGGAGGAAGCTGAGATAAGCTTTGTTATCCATCCCAGCCAGAAGGAAATASTTTGACAAAAGGCAGGAGCAGATGCCTGAATTGTAACTGAGGTGGCTGTCAAGCTCCCAAAGCCATGATGGAATTACTATCTTAATTATTTTATTTTGATTTTTGTCAAGGTGCTTTCAGTTTGGCAGGTATCAATTTTTATGATGTCCAAAATAAACTTTGTTCATTGTGAGTTGGAAACATTTTGGACAGTGAAGATTGAAAACCACTCATCTTTCTGAAAGATTTAAGTACAGTCCTCCATGTCCTGCYGCCTAAAAACATCAAACATTCTTCTTTTTCTCCTTCTCACAAAACCAATCACCAAAAACTTCTGATAGTAAATCTTSGTTCAGATTTGAGTTATTTCTTCCCATAGGACACTAGATTTAATTTTTATTCAAATATGTTGTTTGTCTACATCAGGGAGTAGAAAACAGTTACCTTTATACTGGAAGGAGTTCTTAATTGTAACTGTCCTCTGGTGATGTTCTGCTGCAATATTGCAATCATTTTTAAGAATCTGGAATGATGGCCTAGTTGTGAAAACTTGGCAGTGACACATGGATGTTAGAAAAGCTTTGTCCTAGTCCTTTAAAGATGGACAAAGCAATTGACTTTCTCTCCCTCCTCTATTTTTGTTATTTTTTTCTCTTTAGTGAGGTAGGACTTTTTCTTCCTGTGTGTGCCATTGGCAGCTATGTGTGAAGGTAAGGGTGGAAGTGGGRCAGGGTGTGGTTTCATTGTAGAGCTGTTTTGAGCCACTTAAGTTCTCTGATCTTCATCAGCATCTGTGTCAGGCTGATTCTAACAGCAYTGGTTAGGTGATAACATTGTAGTCTTAGCTTTCTTTAGTGCTTGTAAACTGGTGGCTGATGGGCTTTGTTGGGCTGTTTAAGTGGAAGTTTCCCACAATTTGATACTAAAATGGAGGTTTTGAGTGAAGCTTTTATCACTCTTTCACCAGTCTCATCAAGAACTTCCCTTTCTTTGCTGGAAATGGAATTTCATGCTGTGTACTTCTAAAACAGGCATTTCATCAATCAGCAATCTAGTAGAAGTTTGTGGTTCTAACTAAAGAGCWTTTCACATGCTGTGAAGTGGTTTCATAGTCTGGCATCTACATCTCCCCCAGACCCTATGGAAACTGCTTGAACTGGAACTCGCCTTCGATTTTCTATGCTCAATTTTTATAACTTGATACCAGACACGTTTTCACAGCTGGTTCTCAATGCCTTTCCTGCAATTAGAGAGATTATGTGCAGGATGTGTTTGACAAGCGGGCAGTGTCCAAAGTCCATGTTCCTTGTGTGGCACTAAAATGCCAGAGTAAACAAATCAGCGATGAGTGCAATTGCCAACCCCAGGAAACAGGAATACATGYTTGTTGTGCAGCACTTTTGTGTTGTCAGCAAATCTCGGTTTGCTTGGCAAGGAAGTCCGTGCCCATTTAAAAACAAGGAAAATGAAGTACTAAGAAGTGAATTGTCTTAACAAAGCAGACTACAATTACAATCCAATCTCCTGTGTTTGGAGTAGCATTGAACATTATCTCCCTTTTAAAAAGAATCAAAAACCTACAAAACCCAAATCCAAAGCAATTACATATGGTAGTCATTTCTTCACAAGTAGAAGAAAATGCTGTAACTTAAAGACATTTTTGTGAACTTCCTGATTATAATTTGGAYATTGGAACTAGGAAAAAGTGGGACCACTTCACTGTTTGCTATTGGGACAGCACCCCAGTGTGCAGATAGTGTGCATTGCCATTGTGCTGATACCATGATGTTCTGATTAGATAAACATCCCTTCTAGTATGTTGAGACCAAACAGTAGTAAATACCAATTCTCAGATCAAGTCTGCAAAAAGAAATCCAGCAAATTCTGATTCTTTGCCAAATTCAAATTTTGATAATGACTTCCCACTTGAAGTAAGAAGYGGAGACTGAGAAGTGACAGCTGCAATTCAGCAATGGCCCCAGAAACTGGAGCTTAGCTAAGACATCAAAGGAAATCTAATCTGCCTTGCCRTGGACCAAGAACAATGTTAAGAAGGTAATTTTTAAATAATCTTTGAATTGATTTATTGGTTAAAATTTTGAAAGTGTAGTGGAGAAAAAGGGTTTGATGGCACACATGCTGTTTTTGTAAAGAGCACTTGGTGTGTACTTGTATATTGCCCTTTTTTTGTAGAGCTCCTTGGTGTGTGTTTGTTTTGATGTTTTAAATGACATTTTAAGAAATTACAAYTATGCAGAAAGGCAAATTTTGGAAGATAATGGCTGTTTATTATTTCAATGAGGAAAATAGTAATGGGTATAAGACTTSTTCAGGACTTAATCATTACTTTGCTGTCATAGGACAAGAGTATGTGTCAGTTGAAGTTTAATTTGTTAGATTTGATRTACTAGTTCATGTACACAGTTCCTAATTCAGTGAGCTGATCAGCATTTGTRATGTGAGTTGTAATATCTTTCAGGATCATGCCACAGGTTTATAAGTGCAGCCTCAGTTATTGTAGTTAAAAGAAGAAAGGAAAAAAAAAACTTTATCAAAAATATTGTGGAGTTTGCTGAGACTAGAAGACAAAGTTTTGGGCAACTTTTTCTTTTAGTTAACCCCTACCTCACATGCTGACAGGGACATCAGTGCTGCCAGCATTTTTTCCCTTCAAAAAWTTTCTCTCTCCTTGTTTCAGAAGAGTAATTTTTGAGGCAGCCATGACAGCTCTGTCACTTTACTCACACCTCTAAATTTTTCTTTCTGTTGTCAGTCACCAGTCACTGTATCTTGATGATCATGATTGATGGCAAAATATATGAGAATTGTAAAAAGGGCATTGAACATTTTGTCTAAAACAATCATTTCATGCTCTTACTTTTCAAGCACATTAAGAAGTTAGAACAACACCTGTTTACCTGTAGGTCTCACACTTATTTTTTTCATTGCGTAGAATGATGTAGATCTATCTACAGAGATATTTGTAAATGTCTATAAATTTTTTATTAAGCATACTTAAAAGTTGATTTGCACATTTAGTCTTGGTTAAGTACTTATGATATTTTGCCAATGTTTTACTGTTTTTTCAAATTTCCTTTTAAATTACTAACTTCCCATAACTCCAGGGCTTAAATGACAAGTAAGGAGCTGAGAGAAATTGCAAAAGGAATCTGAGTCATATTTTCCTTGAAAGAGCTTTATGTATTTTTGGAAAGTAAAACATGTCAGTTATATTGTAAGTAAATAAAATACACATTTGGGGAAGGAGAAAGGGCTATTGGGCTTTCATGTCTTCAAAATTTCTATAGAGAGAGAAAACATCAAAGAAAGCATTTTTTTCCTGTCTGTCCTAGCATGAAATGTATTATAATTTATTTTAGGAAAAARAAGAAACCAACCTCCATGAGTTTCAGTGCTGTTCAATGACCACTGGATTTGTCCATTTATATGAAGTGTTTGCCTATTGAACTTTGAAAATCAACATATTGCAGTAGCTGCTCTGTGTGCCTTTAAAACACCATTATTGAAGGCTGAATGAACACCATGCACTCCATTGCTACTGTGGATAGAGCCTTGTTTGCTTACAGGCATGGACATACAGTACATGCATCTTCTACATTTGGGTTTCTTTACAGCTATGAGTCAAAAATGCTATCTTTGCTATATATGATGATTAGTTGCATGGGGGTCCAGCTTATTTTTTAAGTGGCAGAACTTACTGTTAGTTAGCTTATTGTTAGTTAGCTTATTGTTAGTGGCAGAACTACGTAGGCAAATTGTTCAATATGAATATAGTCATACCATAAAAAACAAAAAAAAGGTTCCTTATTATTCTGAGGAAGGAACTGATAAAATCTGTACCCACAAAAGATCTGTTACTGACACAGGCKGCATGTCCACAAGGAAGCTGACTCTTGGGGTGATGTTCTGCCAGCTAGACTGGCAAACCTTTCTATATCTGGGTCATGCATCGGGTGACCCATCAAGTTATCCACCAGCAGGCAGTAATTTTTTACATGTGTGTCCTGTGGAGATGCTGCCAAAGGGGGAAGTTATGGCCTAGGATTTGCAGAGGGCTCAGAGAAATTTACCTACTCCTTTAGGGTTGAGAAGTCAAGATACTGGAGAGAAGCCAGCAGATTCCAGTAAATTGTTTTGAAGAATGCTGCTAAGTGAAGGAGTAGAGATTCATCTTTTCAATTTGGAATTGGTCTTAAAAGCATGTCTTACCACAAATTTAAAATGTGGTCTACTGTTACCATGAAATAACTTTGCCATTAGGTTGACATGAACATTGTGCTCTGCTCCAGCCATAGATTCCTTGCTGTTACTGCAAAGGGAATGGGTTGTAGCAGGTACTTGGTCTGTTCATGGTGTAATGTGTCCTCAATCTTTCTCTGGTTCCAGCTCCTATTCTGGCTGCAAATGGCCAGAAACTCTTGTTGTGAGGTTGGATAATTTATCTGCWAGACAATATGAAAGTGTATTCTACTTTTAATAGCACATGTGCATCCCATCTGGGTTGGGCTGGGCTACAACACTGGGGACTGAACTGTGTGTATTCCAGGCTAAAAAATGTGGGGCTGCAGTAAAATCTTACTGGTTTTAGGTTCTTAAGTTGTTTGCTTGGGGCTGTTTGCAGAAATGCAAAATGAAACAAAAATCAAACAAAAACAAAGAACCCCACCTCTTCAAAGGACCTTGCTGTTTTTATAAACAACTCCCCTATGTTTTTTGAATCTGCAAGGTGGCACTTTATTTCATAGTAAGGTAGTTAAATTTAAGTAATGCTAGCATTACTAATGAAACAAGTACAGTAAAAAGAATATTGAGTGGTTATAGAAGGGGAATCTAAGACAAATGAATCACTTGAAGTTCTTTGGCACAAAAATTTCTGACCAARTTGTTTAATGACATTAACAGAAATGTTGGGGGGAAGGAGGTTTGGTTTAGATCACTATTTGATTTTATACAARAAATGCAGAAATCTGTTTYGATGATCATTTTTTGAACATGGAATCATGGGAAATATTTTGTTTTCCCTGAGASCCAAGGCAATGYATTTATTTCAAGTTTTATTAAATGAGTTATAAATTTTCCTAGCAATTTACTCATAGCTCAAGAGGTTTAATTTGCATGTGTTGCCTTTTACAATATGCTTTTCGTAATGTTGCAGATGCTTCTTCCCTAGCTTCAGTAAACAACAGGCAGTTGGCCAGGTTTTTGACTGAACGTTTGCCAACTCTGAGAAATATTAGTTAACTCTCTAGTGGCCACTGAATGATTTTTAGCTGACTTTATCCAAAAGAATCTGTGAAGATTAAGAATTATACGAAGTAAAAAAAAATAAGATAAAGAACAAGTAATTTTGGACTAAGCACAGGAAAAGAGATTTATGTCTGCATTGTAATAGTTTTGGGKTTTCTTTTTTTAAAGCTTGTATTTAAAAATTGGTTGTTTTCAGAATTTTTTTTGAAAATTGGTGATGATGTTAATAATAAGCATTTCTTGCTTCAGATTAGTGAGCATTCTTTATTCTTGTAGACTTCAAATACAATTGGGTTCACCCCTAGTGTTTGCTTTCATTTAGAAAAGCCTATAAGGACAGCTTTCTTCTTCAACATAGTAATCCAGACCGTAGCAGGGGTATTTTGCAGGTGAGATGGCAAATTGTTTCATGAGCAGTGGAGGTGAAGAACTCTGGTTTCCAGCAGATTTAGGTTGTATTGTAGATGATGTAGTAGAACTCAGCTCCCATCTCTATGTGATCTATGGTGCTTTCAGCTTTCTTCCAGGTTTCTTTTGTATTTTGGTGCCGTCTCTTGAGCAAGTCCTGTCTTATTCTCTTTCAGTGTGGAGCTACGTGCATGATTGTTCAGCTGSAGCCAGTGCAATGGGTAGTGACCAAATCTGTATTTCTTCCTGTTAGTGAGAGATCCAGTTGTGTTTTACTTTCTGTCATTCAGCCTCTCATCCTCATGGTGTTTCTAGGAATGTAAGGTGATTTCAAACTTGCTTAAAATTTGCTAATTTGTCCTAAAGCTATGGTTCAAAAGACATATTCAAGAATATCTTGTCAGCCTGCTTGCATAAGGAGATAAGGAAATGAGGCCAACCATGAATAAGAAAGAAATGTCTTCTTGAATGATGTGCACTTGGAAATAATTGCAGGCAGTCCCATGATTAAATGCTGTCAGTGTAAGTGGGGCAACAGGGCAGACTGAAGGAATGAGTTGAGTGTGAATTACCTGACTTGACACTCAGTGCTCTTGGAAAATCTGTCTCTCYGTGTCTGTGAACACACTTGGGATAACTGCTTTGAACAGATGATCATAAATGGAGCATGGTGGAACAGTCATTTGAAATGGGATGATTTTAAAGGTGGAAAATTCTGAATCCTTTTGATATATAGCCTGGTCACTCCAGGTACCTAAGCTTGCGTTTTCATTGGTGTTACTGTTCGCTCCTCAAATGCTCTGATGATGTGTGGCTAGCTTTGGGCTGAAATTAAATATAGTGAAGGTAACACAACATCAGCTGTGCCTGATCTACTGTTTTCTACCTCAGATTCATTTAATCCTATTACCCCTCCCAGAGAGTTCCTTGTTTGTGCAAAATAATATGCCATAAGGATGTAATGGACTAGAAGAACTGAAATACTCTGAAGAATGGATGATTGTTTGTACGCACCCTTTTGTACACACCCTTCTAAACTTCTTTTCAAACTCTGAGGTAAAACATTGTCTGAGGGGGAAAAAAAGCCATGATTTTACAAGCTTAGTGTTTGAAAAGTTATCTTACATTTTCTCAAGCAAATTTTAAATGAGGCTGAAGAGTTGTACTGTTAGGATGCAGAGAAGATGACTATCAGGTGATTTGTTCTGTCTTTCTWACTAGAAACATGGTGTGTGCCTAGTGTGATGTCATGAACTGATGTCCTGGTGTGTCCGGCATGAATTATGTGCCCTTTTACTTTGCTAACAAATAGCACCTAGGACCCATTGGATTTCACTTAGACTGGATGAATCTGTTTTCCCCAACATTTCTCATTTTTTCCTTCCCTCTGTCTTTGCCCTTAAATGATACTGGAATGGGAGGAGCGTTGCTTAGCAACCAGTCGGAAATGGTCGATACAGGCATAAATATTAAACCTTTCCAACCATGGGGAGAAAATGGAAAAGCATTTCTGTTTTTCCTTGGGGAAATYGTGGCAAAATGGTAACTCTAAAACTTTTTTATAAACAGGACAGTATTGGTACCTCAGTTTCTCTGGAGCTCCTGTACAGGAAGAAGGAGACTTTCTTCACTAGTAAATAAGAGGATGCTCATGCAGAGCCCATGGACCTCCAGTGTGGTATTTTGTTGGGGACTGTTTGTGTGTGATTGCTTTGGGGTTCTGTTGGGAGGYTCTTTAAAATTTTGTGTTAGAGCCTAAAACTGTTAGTTTGGATTTTGGCTCTAAGGCATACAATATCACTAAACTATGATTATAAGTGATTTTTCTATTTGGTCTAAATATTTTTCATGTGCTTTATAATTTGTAGATGGAGGACAGTAGAAAGTACAGTGCATCACTATTTGTCATCCTACTGGAGAAATTATGTAAGAACAATAAAATCCACTATTGCTTAATGTTCCTGCTGTAGGGAGAAAACATGTGCCATCACACAGTTTGAAAAAAAAAAGTGTTTATTAATTTTAATGAATGTCTGATTTCAGCAAGACATTTACATAATACTCATGAAATCCAATCTTAAGAGAACTAGAGAGGCTTGAAACTGTGATCTTCTTAAAGTAAGCAACKAAAGTGCACTCCTGCAGTTTGCATTTGTTTCAGTGTCTGGAAGACTCAGTGAAGTCTGTGCTTGTATTTACTTTGACACCAAACATTTTGTGCCCCATAAGCTTAGGAAAGTGTGTGAGCATTAAAATACCTTGCCAAAGATCATTTATTAATCATTTAGCCACAGCAGTAGAAGCCTGGCCTCTGGCTCTGTGTCCCACTTGCCTGGCCAACGCTTCTCCATTCAGGCAGCCTCTCACCATCTGGGGCTGCCTGCCCCATCGAGGTCCGTGGGTTATTGATCTCCAGCATTGCTGATTGCCCAGGAGTGAAAGCTGGAGAATAATTGGTAAAAAACCATATTGGTCTGGTAGCTCCAAATTTTACTGGAAGTTGTTCCTGGAATGCTGTGTTTATTGAAATTAYATGTGCAATCATATACCAATCATTTCATAACTAGGAAATGAGAATATTTCAGGTTTCTCAATAGTATTTTCTTGAAAAGCAGCCTGTGTGAATTTTGATTGATATGACACTTTAGAACTATAACTAAAACTGTATTTGTTACAAATGAATGACCACTGAATCAATTCCTTTAGTATATATTTCTTTAGACTTGCATCATTAATATTCAAAGGGGAATGTCTTTTACATTGTGCTGCAGTTTATACTAATGTAGGTTCATTTGCTTTCATGTTATTAAATCRCTCTTTTCTATTGAAAAGATAAAATGAAGCTGCATTGTTCATGAGCTCTGTAGAACTGTAGCAATGTGCAGTTTGGTACCTACTGCATTTCCAAAGCAATAAATATATGAATAAAAAATCAAAGGTAGTRTACAGGATTTTGCTTTGATTTCCGTAGACACAGCATGCCATTGTTATAAAAGAAATCTAATAGGTAGATAAAAATTTGCTTGTATTTTCCAGCTGTTTTTAATGCAACAGCTAGCATAGTCTGTACTATTTTTAGGATGATCAGAAGGTGCAAAACAATTTTTTWACTTAAAATTAATGTATCAGATAGAACTACATTGAATCTTACTGCATAAAACACTTCTAAAACTATTTTCTGTGTATAAAACTTCAAGTATTTAGCTCAGACTGTATGTTTCACTGAAAATCTATTTGTAACCATCAGCACTTTTATAAATAACAGATAAATGCCATTTAGAATTGTCCTCTGCTTCTCACAGGCATATCAACTGGATATACCTGACTGCTGTCTTTGAAGCAATGGAGAATTGTTCTAATAATTAGAAGTTTAGAACATATGTAGCTTTATGATGGCTTTGTTGACTTTAATTCTCTAATGGCTTTGCTTAAGAAAAASTCATGGGCAGCCTGAATTCTACCTTGGAGCCCATTTATTGTGTTTCTGTTTGTCTGTGTCTGTTTGTTCAGAGGAAACTTGCCAGAAAGAAATTCAGCCCTCAGTGCTGCCTCCTTAGATAACTATCAGGGTCTTGCTTTTGAAATGAAAAGTTCCTATTTTTCTCTAAAATTAAGATTGGTATTTCCCGATCAATSTTAAATTTTAAAATGGTTTATAGACAGGTATGTGGTGTCTGTACTGAAAACATAGTTTATTTTAAAATTAAGAGGTTTCTTTGGCCCTTCCAAATAAATATATGAGCTGCAATGTAATTCTCTCTTTTTTGGCATCATTTGCAAAATATCTATAATGAATCCTAAAGAGTATAAAAAAAAATCTCCTTGCCACAAAAAAGAGTTTCAGTTATGATTACTTTTAAAACTAGAGATGCACCTGTCTCCTTAGTAACAATTTGTTTAGAAAATGGCATTTTCCAAAAGTGTTATTTTAAAGTATGTCATTACAGAGTTGGCTGATATGTTTTGCTCCTAATATTTTACTCTTGGAAAACTTAAATGTATATATGTATCATAATAAATTTTAGCAAATTCTTGAACCTGATAGCAGTGCAGTATTTTTCATGTCTCTATACAAGTAAATTAGTTATATAAAGTTTTCATAACTACTCATTCTCAATTTTTATCAGTATTTTAGTCGGTAAATAATTTGCTTACATGCTTACATTCATCAACAATGATGCTGGAAAATGTGCCAGCTTTATCAATACTTTGATTTATTTTGGTTTATGATATGTTTTCTGTTTCCATTTTAACTCTTGTACCTTTGCTCTCACTTGTGCAATACAATCTCTTTATTGCTTTGGATAAGAATCAATTGTTTGGAGGCTCCATATGAACTACTAAAGGGTCAACAGTGGAAGAAAAAACCTTAAATATGGTAGGGAAAATGGCTGTGTCTCAATTTAATGTGTTTCCTACATTGATTAGTGTCTAACTGCTGTCAAGAGCTCAGTCCTCAGCATGAACACGCTGTGTCAGGCAATGGGAGCGTGCATGCTTGCTTACCATTGCTACTGTTATTTTTTTAAAGGCTCTCCGTGGTTGATTAGATGATTTTCATGCTTGATGCAAGGCTGCACACATCACATATGTTTTTCTGAAACCATTATATCCAGTTTTGTAGGTAAACGTTTAAATATTCTGGTAACTTCTGGATCTGAAGCAAGAGGTGTGAAGCAGCTAGAAGAGTCGGAGAGCCACGCTGCACTGAACTGCCTTGGCAGCACAGCCTTCACTCATGGAGGGAAGGGAGAGAGAGAGATGTAGGTCCTGTAAGTTCGTACTTCACGAGCCTATCCCCCTTGCAGTGAGGTGGTGAGAACCTGATGGTCCTGCTGCTTTAACAAGTACTGTCATTTGTCACTGTCTTGACRTACACAGTTCTGCTTGAGGGACACACAGAGAAAGAAGGCATTAAAATCTTGCCTGCAGAAGGAACATTGTTGCTTTTTGCACATTGGCAAGGATAAATTCTGGTTTTGCCACTGAGCAAAACTCTTCCTGTTAATTTGGCAGACATCGCTTAAATGAGAGATCTGAGAATTGAGCTCTGTATGCTTTTTGAGAAGCATCTTTTGTTGACCACTGTTTTCACTGTAATAATTATTTATAATGAAAAATRGTAATATTGTTGAAACTTTAGGAGATAGTCTTTGTGAGTGAGGAGATCTGACTTAAAATAGCTTCAAAGGCAGCAAGATGCCTAGCCTTGCTTCTTTACTGGTGGAGCTGCAAATGAGATGCTGAATTTAAAGTTAGGTTTTAAAATGCATATATTGAAGTGAGCCAGTCTTCAGAGATGATAAGTTCCATAAATACTTCATTTCCAAAGAGATTTAGAAAGGTATGGCCTGACTAAAGCCAGTTAACATTARATGTTAGAYTTCTACAGATTTCAGTGCTTGGAARGTTATGGTGAGCYTAGTTCTGAGCATCTCTTCCAGCTGTAAAGATACAAAACTAAGCTAAARCATCAGTTTTCTACTGAATTTTAAGCTGAGTTACATATCTTAGACCTTTTCAGCTGTAAAGGGAAGGCCKACCCTGTCCACCCCTGCTGAGGTTGTCTCATTTTATGCCTCTTGTCCAGAAACTGGTGTTTTTAAGGCTTGTCACAGAAATGTTGTTTGGAAAAATTCTATATTGTTTTGGYATTTTCTCAATTTATAGAGAAGATRTAGTGATAGGCTGAAAAAGGCTGAGAAGAGGAAAAAAATCAGTCATAAAGCATAGAAATTAAAGAATACCTAAAATACCATGGGATTTTTGCCAGGAAAGAGGGGAAAAAAAAAGTCTGGGGCAACTAGAGATGTCAGATGAAACCACTGTTTTGGTCAGGTAACTAAACATGGGGAGGGAAAATATCTCTAAGAACACTCTTCCAACTGTATGCACAATTTCATGTTATAAATACAAGCATATATAAATGTGAAGGCACCTTACTTCCCCTGCTTTCCACCAGTCTTGTCTGTAATATCATTGTGCTGCTCTGATTATGACTTACAGGGCATGCAGTGGTGAGTGACCAATGKTTRAACATTCATTCAGTATTAGCATGTATAAGACACGTAGGATACTTTCATTAATTGGATGAGGGTTATATGTGTTTCATTTAAAAGCTGCAGTGATCACTAATGGAATGACCTCGAAGTCATTATCTGTTAAGAAGCAGGAGAAAAGATTGTTCTTCATGTTCAGTTGTATTTGTCACTACTTATGAGTATAATTTCCAGATAAAATATACTTTTAGCTCTCTAACCACTCTAAGCTAAGAATGGATGGAATGAATTCTTTCAGCTATCATTTAATTTTGTYGCACTGACTCTAAATAGCACTTTTTTTTGCAAGCTTTATTTATAAGCTGTGGTTTTAAAATTAAAAACACTGAATGCTGTTTTTTTATTTAATTTTTTCCCTTTTGTGTCTTCTTTAAATTTTCATAGCCTTTACAAAGACACTGTAGACAGGAAGGCTGCATATATTTCATCCGTAAGGCCAGCGTATTTCAAATACTCAGAAGTCCACCAAATGGTATTACAAAGATATAGTGTGCTGTACATACCAGGTGGTTCAGAGCATAATTCCTTTGGGATTTGTGTTTTGTCATTAGGTCACTAAGATTTTCAGTCTTATTTCCCCCTTGCCCTGGCTGACATGCAGATCTTCTTACTCTTGGGAGGCAAGACTACTAGCTCTGATTCACACCATCATTTTATTTGACTACCACTCTTGAAATTGTCTCTCAGCAATCTCAGAACAGAATGTGCACAGAAGAAAGAGTTTAAACTTTGCTCATTTAGTAATAGAAGTTATTTATCCCCTTCTCTTGTAGAAAGTTTTCTTCAAACAACGATCAGCAGCAATGCTGTATGACTCAGCTAACAGTGTGCATAATATCGACTTCTGTTGAGAGTGACAGAAGTTAACATAGATTTCAGGAATTTCCTGAACAGCAGCCTGGTATCTGGATAAAGTCTTGAGGCCTAGCCAAGTTGTATCTTTGACAGTTTTTCTGTTCTGATTGAATCAAGAGCATCTTTGGTTTGACTTTGATTTTATAAGTCATGGCCAGAGCCAGCCTGTTTGAACTGGGGGGAAGCAGAGGGCACCATGAGGGGAGGGAGTTGCTCCAGGAAACAGAGAAGAGCATGATGTGCTAACACAGAAGAGACTGYTTCTGCTTCTCTTCAGTACAACTTTCTACTCTTTCAGGACAGTCATGGTGCTTTCCAAGAGCAGAGCACTGAAATACAGTATATCCAATAGCACTGCTCTGTCTCTTTAGGTCAGTTTTTGTCTATCTCATATAATGTATTAGGTAGAAGTAACAAATACAGGAGTTTAAAAGATGAAAAAAAAACCCAAAAAAAAGTCCTGCATGTCTACTCAGATTGGTGGTGCATTGCAGCTTATTTAGATTTTGTAGGTTGCATGGAATCAGCTGACCAAAATGAAAGGTAATAAATGTAGCCAGCTAGTAAGTATTTAAAGAGGAAGAAAGAAAAATGTTCTTTTCTGAAGGAAGAGGAATTAGATGAGTGATAAGGAAGATTTCATGWATCAAATGGTAGCACCAAGACTGATTTATTTTTTAATATTCCACATTTATTGTTTGGATAGGTTTTTTTCATTGAGATCATAGAATATCCAGGACAGCCTCTCTTGGGTGAGCCTTCCTTTTCTTAGTATCATACTTGTTTTCATTCTCATTTCATACTTAAACTTCCTCTTTGTCACCCTAATAACTGGGCATTTATTACTGGTATTCACAGAAGAGGGGACATGGATGAAATATTTCAGGTGAGTCATCTGATCTAATTTGGAAAGGTTTCTGTGAGGAAAGAACAACTTTTGATTTATAAGGGAAGGTTGTCTGTTATAAAGATATACATGCTGGAATTTATTATCAAGAATCTGCTTTTAATTTTAGAGATTGTTTACCTAAACTACTATGTGTCAGAGCTCAGGACAAATTTCTACTTAGCATTTAATTTTAGATACTTGCCATAGTGGACAGTAAAAAATGGGTCCCCAGAATTTGTGGCATCATTATGAATCTTACCTTCTGGCAGCCCCTGCCTGCAGTTTGTCTTTGAAATCTCCTTGATGCTTGTTAACCCTGCTCTGACATGTAGCAGCTCCCGTTTATTTATTGGACTTTGCTCATTTATGAAAAGTACAGGAATTATTAATGGTTTAGTATCTATTGATGTATTACTTGGGTGGAATTCAAATTCTAGTATTTATGGTAAACCCCTTTATAATGAAATGAGCACAGAAACAAGAAGGCTCATTCTTAAGGTTAAGTGTCTTTTGCTACATGAACAATTGTCTGTAAAATATTGTCTTACCAGCTTTTTATTTATGGCAATAAATTAGAAATAAGGACTTYATGTATGAAGGGAAAGGATTAAGAATATTTGTGTAGATGATAAAGAATAAATAACCTGATTCAATGAACTGAATATTGGGTACATTGTCATGGACTCTGGTTTKCTGTAGGAAGCTGCATCCTGCAGTGAGCTCCTGCCACAGGATTGGGCTCACGTGGTCTGCCARAGCAGGTAGCAAGTGTAAGGGTTCCTGTGTCAAATCTGAATGCCCAAAAGCTGAAAATAACACCAGGAAATGTGACTCTTCTGTGATTTACTTGTGGTTTTGAGGGCTTAATGTTGTTCTGGCTTCCCTGGTATAGTGCAGGAGGAATTTGTATTCTCTTGTGTTGTGTAGACCCCATGTTTTCACTCTCCTTTAGGGAAGCACATGGAGCCTTGGGCTTGGATTTGCATAGACAGCATGTTTTTCTTTTARGATTATACTTTAGAATATGACAGTACTGGGTTCACAACGAGCTCCATACAGCTCAATACTTTGTCTCTGACAGTGGCCAGCAGTGGGAGAGAAGGGAACAAAACCAGGGAAATCTATAGCAATACTTACTTGTATGTTTTCAGTGATTTCCAGGGACTGGGTGAGAGGGAGGCATTGGTGCATTTGGAATAGTATAAATAGTGCATCCTATTTATATGAGCACTGTACAAAAAAAAATCAAGCAGTGAGCAGTTGTGGTGTATTTAATAGRWGTTAAACTRRGAARGGACAGAGATAGCTGTGTGGAACCKAGTGCATGAATGTTGTGGAGTTTATAAATCAAGAGATGATGGGAGCAATTCTGTGTAATGTAAATAGCACTACAGCTTTTGTTCATTTGGCTGAACTTTTCACGCTGCATGGAACATGCAAAAGAAGTGCTTTAAAGATAATGGTATTACTCTATTTTTATAACTTTCTTTTTAGTAGTGTTTTATTCCATGAAATATTAAYGGTGAAAATATTCATCATCAATGCTAAGTATGAAAAATAATAATCAAATTCCATGGTTCTTCATATAAGCCTATCCATCACAAAGCATGCCCTATGGCTACATATCAATTTTAAGCATTAAAGTTACACAGTATTATCTTAGCATTAGGTTAACTGTCAAATAAAAATAAAAATTAATAAGCTGGAAAAAAGAAAGAAGAGGAGACATTCCTCATTTAAAATCCTCAACTGATCTGGTATAATTGAGATGTCTTTTAGCAGAATTTAGCTTTAACTCGGATAAGACTCAGCTCTCAATACCATTTTTATGGTAGTCCTATATCCAGTAATTCTTGGGGTACAAAACTACCAGATATAAATGCTGATAAGCTCCAGGCTGCCTCCTTGTATCTCACTGACAAGAAGCATATGTTTAGAATTTAAGAAGATCCAGGCAAGCTTTCAATATTTAGATGTCTGCCTGTTTGTTCAAAGGGATTAATGAGTTTTAGTCCGTGTAGGCACCAGTTTTCAAACTTTTGCTGCCCTTTMTCTTGCAGTCCTTCTGAGACAGTGTGAAGTTTGGGCATCTGGCTGCAGCATTTAAAAAAAATATAAAGAACTGGGCACTGGTTTTACTTTACAGTTTAATAACTGATAGATTTTTGTCTGATTAAATACACATATAGGACTAGGTGGATTATAGCTTTCTTTTTCTTCCCTGTTCCCTCCCTCCTGCCTTCCTRTTCTTTAGATACCCCAGATAAGCTATTTAGTCTCTGAAAGTATCAGAGTGATAGACTTTTGTTGTTGCATTCTCATTTGCTTTGAATTAATCGAATGTGATATGGGAAATATCATCCTTAATGTCTTTTCCTAAATTTAAAGACACCTAAGGAAAGAAATTGTGCAAATTCCACCTCATATTTTATTTGAAATGCTACTAAAGCCATATGTATTTCTTTGATACAACTTGTCTTAACAAGAATCTAATGCAAAGAAATACTTTTAATGAGTCAAACCTTTACATCTCCAAGCCTTATGCAGACCCAGCCTCTTTTCATCAATGTTGACTCTGCTGTTCTGAATTGCTTGTTTTTGTCACCAGAGTTATTCTGCATATAACTCCAGTCTATTTGGATGGCACTGAAGTCAATATGTAGCATTTTTCTTTCCATTGTTTGTATTTATTTATTTCACATTTGCTGAAGGGWCCTGGCCTGTAATGAGATTATTTGCGATAGAATTGTAGTCTTCATGAAGTTTGCACTTCTGTGAATTCAGATTCAGAGTACAAAATTCTAGTAAARCAAATAAACACCCTCCACTTGGTTCATTTTGACACTAAAATACCCCTCGGATGATGATGTTTTTGTTGGAAGTCAGATTCAAGCTGTAAAATAAAGTAGCTGTGCAGAGTAAGTTAAGTTTTGATCTCATTTCTGCAATATCTGTCTTACTTAAACTGTTTTTAATATTGGAAATGCATTTCGATATACACCAGAAACAATTCTTGTCTCACTACAAAAGGAACATACTGATGTTGTTAACACAGCATATTCCTCTCACTGCTTCCACTGTTTGTTCTCTGCTTTGCTTTAAGATATGAGAGAAATTTGGGTTTCTGTCCAGGGAGCTGATGAACAGATATTAAAATGTTTTTTTCCATCTCTAATTTAAAATTAAAAGGTGAGCTAAAATATTTTTCTTAACATACTGTGAGCTTGAACAGTAAGCAAATATTTTTGTTCTGGTRTCAATCAGAGAAGGAGCATGAAAAATACTTTGTGTGCTGGTCATGGGATGSAGGTGAGATAGGAGTGACATTAGATCATACTGCACTGAGACAATCAGGTGAAGCATTAGGCTGATAGTTCTGAAAAAGCTATGAAATATGAATATCACTGCTAARTAAGTTCTTTAACCTTGCACTATAAATGCTTAAGATTTTGTTCTTTTCAAGTGGGGATGACAAAAGACCAAAAACATTCCTAAYACAAATGTCTAATGCATTACTGTCATAAATGTTCTCTCAATGTGTATATATAGAAAGAGAACAATGGGCTGCAAGGTACTGCATATTCTGATCAAATTCCCCTACCAGCTGAATAAGTGATCTGAAAAGCACCTGTTTCAGGCCTAAAATCTGTATAATCATGTTGTTCAGTTTTTGATCTCWGTCGAAATTGGCTGTTGGTTTGTTGTTTATGATTCCTGTGTGAATGTTCCATATCAGCAGAGGTCTTTTATAAGAAGTTTCTAACTGCCCTTTCCCAAGTATAAAGTGTGTAATAGGCATAATTTAACATGATGAAAATTTGGCAAAATCCCATATAGCAAAAGAAATAAATGASTAATTTTCTCTGTTCTGAAAGAATAGAGGTAGAACAACTCAGAGTTCTGTAGCTCTACACCAGTGCAGGTAAACAAAAAGTTAATGACATTTGTTGCTGCTAATATTTTTAGGYMAGTAATGACCCTTTATYAGATGTTTTTAGGATAGGTATGTAAGGAATGACAACACATGAAATRCATTGTTGATGAACATAATGCACATTAGTTTGAAAGAAATGTTACTGACATCTGTTCATACATCTGAAAGTTCAAAAATAATTGTCCARTTATGGACTTGTACCTGAGTTTTGCCCTGTGTGAAAAATGTGAATATGCAGGAGAAATGGAATATAAAGAAAAGACTACTACAACTTTTCAGTGGAGTGGCTTTTACCTATAAAAATATATTGAATTTGGTTACATTACATAGTGCAATAAATGTACACAATATTTGTAATAGAGTTTGACTTTGAGTACAGTGTATTCTAAAACTAATTCCAGAGTTGATTCTTATGTAAAACACAGTATGGCTTTTGTCTTGATTTAAACTCAACCAAACCCAACCAAAAAAATCTCAGCAGTGAAGAGAGCTCCAGACTCTGTTCTGGTAAGAAGATGCTTCTTATTCCCAGTCTGGGATTGAATAGCTTCAGTTTCCAGGTATTCACAGTCTTGTTACACTGTCTGTTGGATTGCAGACCCCATAACCGAAATTTTCTAATTATGTTCAATTGGGAAACTTTCTGTTTTGGAGTCATGCCTTTTATGTATTTTGGTAATGTTGAAACTGATTGATTTCCTTGGGTTCTGGTATGAGATGCTACATACTGTTCTGAACTTGTTAGTCTTTTCTACACTCTTTTAGTTTATCAGCCTTACCTAATTAGCCTTATTAGTGTTACCTCCGTAAAAGATAACTTCCTTACTCCCCAATGTTCTTTTAAACCCAGTCACCTTCTTATCCTTTCAGTGTTGTTTTTTGTAAGAAGCTTGTTGTCTATCGTGGTCCTGAGCTGTTTTCAGAGGTTTGGAGGGTGTCCACATAGGGTTCAGTCATGTCCTGTCCTTCTACAAGAATGAATTTTCACTTAGCAGTATTATAAAATAAATTGTTTGCTTTTTGGTTTTCAAAAGTGGTGTTGTGAAATAGGAAAGACTTCACAAACAGTGCTGATAAGTGGTATGAGACCTGGAAAAACTCAGGAATGGAGAAAGAAGAGATCATGATAGCTTTATGTTAGAATGGGCACAAATAAGAAAATAGCATGCGAACTATTAATTTGTCTAGAAATTACTGCAGAGCTCTGTCTTTAAAACAGTACAGTTAAACAGAGACATTTGCAACTGATAGGTGTCTTCATGAAGGGTGACTACATTMTGCAGTTTGGTTTGSAGTTACATGGATAAGGGTATATGCATGATAAGACAATCTGTGGTTGATAAAAGGATGTTCAGAAATGGTGAAGTAACTTGTTTCAGTGTCAGAACCAAATTAAAATGTACAGGAAATCTTAGCTTCTGTCTAGTCTATGCTGAAGCAATTGCTTAATGTTGTTTAAGGCAATGAGGGGAACGGTATGAACTGAGAGGGATGATCCCAATGCTGTTTTAACCCATTAATATTAGACTAATCTAACCTTGTAATAGAATATCAACATTTAATATTCTGGTGTATAAGACTGAGCTAATCTTAGGTACAGGAACTATTGGGTCTTGTGAAATGAGGGAGATGAATCATGAAAGCTCTGGAATCTTCTGAGCCGTGTCAGTTCACAAAGGACGTGGGCTTTGCCAGTCTCCAAGTAGGTAACACAGCCTATTTTCTCTTCAGGAAATTTTCAAATAATGGTTTATAGGAACTCTTTGTTGGTGAAATTAGAAACATGTTTAAGCAGAAAGACATAAAATAAATAGCTAGGTAATCTTAGACTCTATACATGAGAGTATCTCCAAGTATGACAGTGATAAAATGTATAGAACAGATGAACAACAGAATGATGTAATAGCAATTTTAGTAATGTCCTGAATCAATCCTACTTATCTATAGTATTCAGCGTGAATTCTACTTGCAACAGTGTTGTACCTGTTAGGCAGTTTCATAAAGGCACTATGTTTTTTATATAACATTTTGTCCCTTTAGAAATTATCATGACGCATGTCAGGAGCTTTCACACTGAAAAAAATATGTCACATTAGCTTCCAAGTTTCTGATTGTCTAAATAACACGGTAACTCAACATACAGCTGTCTGGCATTTTGACAGTACAATAACCCATAATTCTTTCTGCCACTCAACACTTCAAGGTTAGCATTTTGTAGTTTGCTCTCAAGGAGTATTCATTTAAATTTTCAAGAGGCAAAGAGTTGAATGCTGTCTTATACTGCTCTTTTGATTTATTTTTTATTTACTTTTCTACTGTATTAAATTTTTTTAACCATATATACGTGTATTTTATTTTTAACCTGCAACTTTCCAGGAGGTAGAATGTTCCATCTGCATCTCTGTTTTTCAGAAACTGGGGGCAGTGAGTATTTACAGCAGTGCTTGCTGTATAGCAGGAGTTTGTCTCACATCACAGGGGAGCATCACCTCCCTTGGTATATTGCAGGGGACCACAGATTGCTTAGATAGTGAACAATTKTTTCACAGGAAACTGTGAAGTGAAACAGTGGCCTTTGGGAAGAGCTGCTTTCAATTCCAAACKTACATCTTGAGATTTTGAGTGAAATGGACATGTTGAAATTCATAATGAGGCATTTGAGCAAAATTTTGTTTGTGAGCATAAAATAGTTTAATCTTGTTTGGACTAGTTTGCAAATCAATTGATGAAGTTTATTATTCTTATAAATTCTCAGATACAGATTATTTTTCTAATAACAGGAAATTTCTGTTGAGAAAATGGGGGCTAGTAAATCATGCCAAGTATACATTAGAAATTTTAATATTGTAAATTTTGGTGTAGATTAAATTTTAACTATTTGTTGGAAGTTATTCCTTATTTAAGCGTTCTAGCCTGCATTTGAGCATATCAGTATGCATTGTCCAAAGACCACCTGCCATTTCTGACTGAAATTCTTGGTAAAGAAAACACAGAAAGATAACAGAGACTGAACATACATCATGTTTTGAACATATTACCTTGAGCAAATTTTTAAAAATCATTGTCCCATCAATACAGACCTATATTACACATTCATTGTTTGGTGAAGACAGTAAGACAAATATATGTATGGTCACAATGATTACTGTATTGAAAAATATTTATGTTTTAGAAATTAAAAGGGTTTGTATCCTGGAAGGGAAAGAGATAAAATAGAAATGGAACATGATTTAGAAGAGAGGGTAAATATTTTTTTGTCATTGAACAAACCCCCCCCAACCTTTACTTGCGCTTGCTCCCCCCCTCCACCCCAACAGTCTCTGGCTATCAAGAATTAATTACAGCTTTTAAAGGATCAAACCCCCCATGTATTGCCAGTGTGTGTGCATGGAGGAGTTTAAATATGTCCTAGAAATGCACAAGAATACATTAAGTGGAATTTTTTTTGTTCAGTGTGATTACTTTTTGTATGGTTCTGAGAGGAATATAATCCAGTCTTTTAAATCTTGAGMAAGTGTGGTATTTTTTGAGTTCTTCAAAAGACAATTTTTACCAGTTTTGACCAAAGGCCTTTTGAGCATCATATTTGGAAAAAAAAATGGGATCACATTAAAAGCCATTTCAAATTCTTAATTGAGAAATAACCCATCCTGGCAATATGACTGCTGGTTCCTCCCAATCACACACAAACTTTTACATGATCATTTCTTTTTTCTCTTGTGCTATTTTTACTTTCACTCTATGAGCTAAGCTGGAAAAGAGAGGGAAAAGATTGTAGTGGTTAACTTAAAAAAATTAAAAATCCTTAACTAGTAGTCCTAGTAACAAAAACTGAATACTATTCCAAAATGCACCTAAGTACCTCGGTAAACATGTGACGGTTGTTTTAAGGGAAGGCATCTGGGGGTTTCTCACTGAATTCTTGCTCAAGTGCAGTGTATTAACTTCTCAAGGCATAAAAATACATCTATGCCAAGTGCCTTCTTCAAGGTGCAAGCCCCAGCAGACAGCATGAAACATATCTTAATAGAGCTTTATTGTGCTGCCTTTCCTTGTCCACCTTTGCTTTGTCTTTATCTCTCGCTGTCTCTTACTTGCTGAGTTCTTTTGCTGTCRTTCTCATAAGTTTTGATTGCTCTTTCTGTTGTTACTCTTTCAGACAGGCTTTCTCTCCCTCTAAAGCTCCTCTTTATCTTCTGGGGAACATCCTTTCTGCTTCAGGGTTTTCCGTTCTCTGGGCGATATTTGTACGCGATAGAGCCGGCGCGGGACCTCGAGCTCACGTAAGTGGCTGTGACATGCATGCACTTTTAATTGTATGACAGCTGATAATCTGGGTATTGGGGCATTTGTCAAGGGGGAGTAGACATGTTGCTGTACAGCTGAAGAGTGTGCTTCTTATCAGGGCTTTGTTGATTACAAGGCTGCAGTAGAAAGCATTAAATAAATGGACTGAGARGAAGGCCATAAGGTACAGATGGGAGGGTGGCACAAGAGTATTGCGAGTCATTTGAGAGGCCTCTTGCTTTTTGGATTTCTTACAAGACTTCTYTTTTTTCTGTGGAGGATGCCAAGTGTTTGGTTTTTTTTCAGTTTGTGATGTTTTACATAATGAGCTCCTATTTCTTGACGCTCTCATAAAACACTTTGCCTTCTATATGGCCTCTTAAAATTTCACATTAAACAAAAATTGTTCACAAATACAGCATTGAGAATGATGGAAAGATCAGGTGCCTGTTTTGTCTCCTGCTGGGATTGTAGCTTGGAAACCTGCAGGAATACYTTGCTTAAAATTTTTGTTCATAAGAATAATAGCATGTTCCAAAGGGTAAACCTGATGCATTTATTCATCTCACCTGGCAAAACCTCCTATCCCATCAATATGTCATCAGCATTTTTATTTCTAATATCTCTCAGATGTTTAAAAAACCTTTGCCCACTATTCTTGTACTGAGCCTATGTATTAGTTAACTCTGTGGACCTGTCACATCATGTCTTGGAAAATTGATTATGAAAGCTGTGACATAGTGTTTTGTGATGCACTTGGCTACCAAAAATAGGTTTTAAAAAATGTATGCCATAAGAAAAGTAAAAATTAAAGAGGAAAACACTGGAGACTGTGGATTTTAAAACACATATAATAYTTTATATATGTTTCCTGGATGCCTATTGACTTATTAAAAATAAGATTGAAACAAAGCGAGCATTTAAGGATGTGCCTGCAGCTCCTATTCTCCAAGTAATTGAATACAGGATTTCTTCTCAAACCCTGTTCCAGCAAGAATATGCACTGCTTAGGTATTCATTTCAGTGGCATTGACAATACTGACAATATAATTGACCTAAAAAGTTCTGGATTTCCTGTTAATGCACTTTAGAAACGTACATCAACTACAAAAAAATCATTTCTATCTACATTTCACTTGATTTCCATTTTCAAGAAAGGAGGTTTCATCATTATTATTCTATTTGAATAGCACTGATATCTTGAGAGATGGAAGGAGACTTCTATTGTATGCAGGAGTACTTTATTTCGATATTTTCTTTGTCTGATTATACATGATAAACACACATTAGTGACATTCCGTGCATGTTTTGAAGATAAATGGGATATCTCTTTAAACCATTCCTGACACTTCCTAACCTGTGGGCTTAATGGCATATTCTTTCTTTGATTCAATAATTTGTCTGTCAAAAAAGCTGTGCTGACATTCTCGTTGTTGTGGGACTGAAATGGAAAGAAATCTCTTATCTTTAAGATAATTTTTGAAAAATCGAGGAGAACATTTTAGGATAAAAATGTTTTAAAAATGATTTCAGTTGGAAAAAAAAATGTAAGTGTTGACATTATACCAACTGCTAGATGGCAGGTGATAAAAGGAAGAATGTTATCTAAAACTGTAAGTCCCCTTGAATTAATTAGGGAATGTGTGAAATCTTAGAAAYGAAGACAGTTTCTACTACTATGCCTTGCATAAGTATTAGTTCTGTCAAATAACTAGTAACTTTTAAAATAATGGACTATAGATGTTGCTAAAAGTCTGGTTTGCCAAACCTATGTAGTTTCTGTGTGTAAGGCAAATACTAATATATGCAGGTACAAACGAACATGTACTTGTGTATGTATATTGTCTGTGGATGTATTTRTATTTATGTGAATATACTGGTGCACTGTCTATCTAAAATGGTCTGCTTGGCCCTCTTTTATTTACAGGACTGATAGAGAGAGGAGTAATTCACACAGGCTGTGCAGAATATTTTCATTTTTCCTAGCACAGTCTGGTGTAATGGGAAAGGTAAAGGGCATAAACTCTGCATGAAACAAAAACTAACCCCAGCTCTCCAGTTATATCTGATCAAGTAACATAGGACAATATTAGAGGCCAAACATTTGAACACTATTATATGCTTGTGGTAGCTGCTTTCCTGCTTTGGAARTTTTTGCTTGAACCCTGGGAGCTGGCTCTGAGTTCTGTCTGCCAGAATATTCTTGCCTTTTTTTAAGGGTATGACAGATGTAGCAATTCTAGTATTATGCTTTTATTGGAGGTAGATGAGGCCATTGGCTTCACAAGAGAATTAGCTAMTTCTGAGTGTTTGATTGAGCACTCAGGTCCTCCTTCATTGTTTTCTCTGAGTTTCCATTTTGCCAGCACTTATSAATGCTTTTTCCAGCAGATTTCTTAGAGCTACTGTCCAACGTGCCTCTGGCTGGATGGCTGGCTAACAGGGWTTGTTCTTGCACTAGGTGTCTGCCTTAATTTTTCTTTCCTGATGATTAGTCTTGTCCCGTTTACATTGCAGTTGTGAAAGGCTGACTTGGTGACTCTGGCTTTAAGTTACAATTTGAGGCTTAAGCTCCTTGGTTCACAGTGTGCTTGCAAGGGCTAGAGAGCGCCAATGTGTTTTGAGATGCTTGTCACCATGGCAGACTTTAGAAAACTTGGGTGGTTTAAATACATCATCCAAGCAGAAGACCTGCTGCCATGACATGTGGAATTGATAGGAAAGGAGCAAAAGGGATGCAGACCTGTTGTGAAGAATTACCCAGAGTCCTCCTTTTCAAGATTCATAAAAAGTAGAGTAATCAGACTCTTGCCTAACTATGTTCAAAGGCAGAGAAGGAATATAGTTTTCAGCAGCTGACATGAACAAGATGAAAACCTCTCCTTCAAATAAGTTTTACCCTCCAAAAAACTGGCCACAACCAAAATCTAAAAACACAGTCCTAACGAAGATGCGGCTGTGTTGGTCTAAAGGAAACCATTTAGAGATCAGAACACAGATATGAACTTTGTTCATGCACTTAGAGTTTGAAACTTGTCTCTCCTGAAACCATTGTAAATTCTAGTTACAGTGCTTTCCAGATCACCTCTGACACTTTTGGTCAGCCACACTCAAAGAGTATTCCTTCATCCTGTGCTTGCAGGGTTGAACAACAGTTCTTGAGAAGTTCTGGGGAGCTGTTGTGGAGTCTAATCAAATAATTTGCAATATAGCTTTATTTAGAAATCATGAGATGCATCTTGCCAGCTTGATAGTCTGTTAAAGTTTATGGAAATGTCTGTCTCAACTCTGTAGCAGTGTTCTGGAGTTAAAGCTCCCAGTTGTGCTACAATGCTCTCAATTGACCCTTCCGTTGTACTGTGTGATGTATTTAAAATAGGAGAGTACTTTTCAGAAAAATGTTAATTTAAGAGGAAAATATGGGTTTTCCAAGTAGCAGCACAGAATCTAAGACCTGCAGGTATGGGATTTCATTGGATGGTTTTTAAATTAGTCATAGACTTCTGGGAAAGCACAGTGTCCTGTTTCCATGTGCTGTGACTTTTCCTTCACAGTTCTTTTTCATCCAGATGGAATGAAGTCTAAGGTCTGAGTAGTTTTGGAAAGAGTGTTACAGATGTGATACCTGGGGAAAAGGTGGTAGCTTTTCTTCTTGGAAGTGGTGAAACTTGTGCCCAAGCTGAAAAATCTAATTCAGCAGGCTATCAGCATTAAGAAACACATGTTTACATTTCTGATGTCTGACGTTGCAAATGTTCATCTCTAAACCTAGACTTCAGTTAAGCAGCAAAGTTGGTTGGTAGATTAATTGGTTGAGAATTTTTTCATGACAGTATCTAGGATCAACATAAATGTTATTGTRAACTTATCTATTTTTAATCTGTTCTGTCTGAATCAGAACTGGTGGTGTTTAGTTACCATCATCATGAAATAGTAGCAGTTTGTGTATTAATGTCCTGTGGAATGCCACAAAAGCTGTTGATCTGGTTGCATACTAAACCTTAAGCTACTATTGCAAGTGTTAAGAGATTCTATTGATGTGAAATGGCCTGCATAGGGTTGACTGATCTGTCTTTGCTCGAACCAACTGGTGAAGCATTCAAGTAAAATGATCACTCATAGATCCCTCAAAGAAGGAGTGGGGGAAAGAAGGGGGAGGAGGAGCTCCACACAATAAACAAAGCAAAAGCACTCAGTCCTTTTCAAAGACTTATAAATATTTAATAATCATCTGTCTATGGCCAATCTAGAAAAAGAAATCTTTAACTTGACTGTTCTAAAGGCCCAAACCTGAATTTTAATTAAGGTGCTTTCAAAGTTCACATTGCTTAGTCCGGGGTTTCCTTGGAAGTAAAGGCAATATTTTCCTGGGATGGGGTGGGAATCTTTCCAAATGTAGGTGTAACTGTAGGCTAATTTGGATTTTTGGTGGGGCAGAATAATGCTGCATGAGACAGTAATTTTTACTACTGTAAAAAAAAGAAAGGTTACTTTCATTTTAACTGAAGGTAAATCTTGGCTGCTGGGACTATGTACAAAAATTAAGTGTGTATTTTTATATATTTTTAAATGTGAAATAATATGATCTCTAACAATACTACAAAGTTTTTAGAAACAGCCTTTATTCTCCCAATCCCTTCTTCTAGGTTCTGTCACTGAAGGCACCTGATTCMAGTGTCCCCTTGGATGAACCTCTCGTATCTCACACTAGCCAATTTTGACAGTCTAAGTGCTCAAATTGAGCCATTTTGTTCTCTGTAAAATAAACCCAGGCCCATTATATGTGATTTTTCATTCACACACCCCTCCCCTTCTCTTCATTTTCTTCCTCCTCTCCTTACTACAGCTCTGTGAATGTAGAGTTGCAACATTGTGAGGACCAGTGTTTTCACTCCAGGCATGTCAACTTCAATCTGCTGCGATTTGGTGTGAAATCTGTGCCATGGTGTGGGGCAGAAAGGTCAACCCCCCCATAATTGATGTTGCTTATTCATCTGCTTCCCGTGTATTTTTCTCTCCACACACTGGGCTTTGTTTGGATAAATTGTTTGAAGATTTACTGTAGTTCTTAAAGCCTGAGAAGCAGCTCCTGCTGTACAACTTCAATGTCCCCGCTAGGCAGGAGGCTCAGCTAGGATGACACATAATGGCATTTAGACAGAAAGATCTTTTTCTCCCAAGACAAAATGTAGAGGACATCATCTAGCATAACAATTAGGACAATTTTCAGACTAATTTACTATGGAATAGCTTTGTACACTCCCCTTGTACACTGATATTTAATATGCCAATCGCTATTAAAACCTGAAATATTATTTTAAGGAATTCATGGGCTTCAGAAAATCAGTATGTATCTGAATGGAGGGGAAGAATGGGATAGGAAAGAAAGAAAAACTTCTAATGAATTTGATTTTTGAAATTACACATAAGTACTTTTCAGATTATTAAGGAAAAGCCTCAATGGTCATACAGAATCTGAATGTAGTAATTAATTGTATTTTGGGTCACCTATATTTGTTCTGCTTATCTTAGCAAATGGCATCATTTGAGGAAGGAAAAATAAAAATGCCATTTATATGCTCGGAGGGGCGTGATGGAGATTTAAAAATTAGTTTTACAAAATGTAATAAAATTCCTTGCATTTTCAGATTTCCAGTGAGCATACATGTCAATATTTGAGCTCTGTGGTAATAAATACGTGAATAGAAAGCTAAAAACTTTAAAGAATATCTGTGTCCTTGTGGCTGTAGTCCTGAAAAGAGTGCATAATTTGCTGAAAGAAACCTTAAAAATAGGAGAAATACTCACTTCTTTAGTAAAGAAGGAAAAAGCTTTATCACCTAGTAATCCTGCCTGCAGATTGAATAAAATAGTTTAAAATCATTGTTTTGATTTCCATTGACTGAAGGCTAGAGTAGCTTTATTGGTTAAGCTGTTAAATCTGCTGTGGTTTAAGCACACTTTTTTTTCCTGATGCACCCTTGCTTCGATTGACCTTGAAATGCATTATCTCATCCTTTTTGATTTTTTCAGAAGAAAATGTCTGTTGCATCAGATCATTTGAAGCTGTCTTAAAACACTGAATAAATATGTTTTACTACTATTCTTCTTCAAGGATAATAGGAAGGTGTAATTCATAAGTATTTCTCCTGCAATCTTCTGGGTGATAGCTGCCCCTCTTGGTGATTCACTGAGGAGGCTCTACCTGGAACTCATGAGCAGAGTCTAATCTGTGTGTGSCACTGTGAATACTTTGGTTTTGTTATGGAATACAAATGAGCTGCATCTGGAAAAACACCTGGCGCTCTGTTTTCTGAGGTGGTCAATATAGTGTGATGCTAAGATGTTAGAATTCTGAAAAATCGTTATCTTGATCAGGAATAATGGATTAAAGAAAATCCTTTTAGGACTCAAAGTAATTGACAGTAAAATTCAAATAACTGAAATGGTATCAAATTCCCATTACTGAGGATCTAGAGCAAGTTTATGGTAGTGCATGCAACTAAAAGCAAACCTCTTGTGCAGTCATATTGGTTTCACCCTAAGACTAATTCTGTTCTTGGACTGAAAATCTTACAAACTGCTTTTTCAAGCTCAAAAATACTTATTGCCATGGCCTTTGCAATATATTCCTGTTACATGTTTGTCATAAGGATTTTAAGTGAAAAGAGGATGCAGAGATTCTTATTAGAGAATTTGTATGTATCTTAGTACTGGCAGTAGCCTTTATTTTATGGATTTGACATTTCTGTGTGTTCTTGTTTGTGCTTATTCTTTAAATTAAAAATTCTTGTCCTCAACTGTGAAATGTTCTAAAAACATCTGACACATCATTTGTCATTTTTAAGACCCCCACTATGCATAAATAGCTCAAAATTGCTTAATTTTTTTATTTCTTTGAAATAATAAACATGAAGTCTTGGATGTAGGTGAATTTGCATTTTGGACAACAATAAAAATTAGATTCAAAGATCAGTAGGAAAATRATGAAACATTTCATACTGCTCCACCCGATTTATTAGACAGTGTGATCATTAAAATATTGGTGCTAAGAAACTAGAGAATTGAAAAAATARCGACATATTTATTTACATAATTTATTTTTACAGATGTTCCATTTAGAAACGGCGGGTGGGGGAAGTCATGTCATGTCTTAGATACCTGCAAACAAAATTTAAATGAAATGCTTAGCAGAARCTAGYCTTTCTTTAGCTTTAATYCAGGYTKTTCTTGTTCCTTTAAATAGYGGGGRAAAAAAAATAAATCATGTTTTTCTYCCTACCAAACTTGGAGTATRACATTTCAGCTTAAGKCTRGTTTACTCTTCTTTCTTYGTTTAGAAGTGTTTGGAAAACCTGAAAAATATATTTCTYTTCTCAGGGTAATATGCCTGAAGTCTTTGAATTTGTWYAGGATTACTTTTAGTGAAATGGAAGGGGTGGCTCCCTGCATACTYTTTGGAGGTGTACTGTAGTAGTTCTAGGCAATTTAATGGCCTGCATGGATGTGTTGCAATGGCTCTGTCTGATTAAAACTTCTACRTGTTTTGGAGTAGGCTGGATTAATGGAAGAACTAAAAGCACAAAGCAGATCTGGGTAACTGGGCTTTCTTGTGAACAGCCTTGGCAAAAAAATGTAGGGCTCCCAGGATTAGAAAGCACATATTTCATGTTCATTTCTATACATTGTTATGTATTTGTACCCACCTTTTTTTTTTTTTTTTTGAAAATAGTAAGTGGGAGGAACACGCAAAGTGGGTTTTTTTTTACAAGACAGTTTGGATCTACCATTTGTGGCAAAAAAAAGATTCTACAATTTTGACATGGGAAATTGAATTTTGGGGGAAGGTTTGTTAGTGATGGGAWGATTAGATTAAATAACTTTTTAGTTATTTAATTTACTTAAACAAGCTTAGTCCATTGTATATAAATATATGGGACTCTCAATTTGTCATGTAGCTAGAACACACAGTAAATACAGAGAAAAACTGCATTTCTAAATTGTGAATTTTTAATGCTTTCTACATAACAAGTGTACTTCATGGCAGGATTTTTGATGCCTGTGTAATACTAAACCAGACTTTGTCTACTCCTGTAGTCTTTGAAATTCCCAGCCATGTTWTAAGTGCTGGATGATTCACACTGGGATGGTTTGTTATCTCCCATGCATCTGGGCCCGACTGGTATTGCTGGTAGCAAGATAGATCCAGTGCATTTCCTTKGGGAGTAGGATTAGTCATATTTGTTTAAATGAAGTGTGAAGTCAGCACTGGTGAAAAGTGCTGGATTGACAACTCTTGAAGATGAGCTCCTGGATCCCTGTGGAACAGGGAACAGAATTGCTTTGTTTTACTGATGTACCTCTGGCCTGACCTCAGCCAGTTCATTGCTAATAATTGGGCAAGTGCAGTCTCCAGTTGGTTTTGAGCCTGTCTTCTGCTCTGAATCTGATGGCAAGCTGCCAGCTGAATTTGCTTGGAAAGAACGTCCTCCCTGGCAGCTGGACCAGGACTACACAAACTATGTTCACTTTATCAATTCATTAGTCTTCAGTAACAACTTGGGGCAGTTTAGCTGGCTGCAGTTCTGCTTCCTGCCTTCCCTTCCAGCTCAATTTTAACTGGATCATAGCCCTGAACTGCTTAACCATGGGACTGCATGAGGGTTGGGATGAAGCTGAAGGGAGGAGGAGGTGAGGTCAAACAGTAAAGGCAAGGAATAGGAACACAAAAAATGTGGCTGTCCAGGTTCACATTGGCTTAATTATATTTCACTGTAACATTGCATATTGGTGGTCTGAGCTCAGTTTAAACTAACAATTTGGGGTGAAATTTTCTAACATTGAAGTCTTATTATGGCCAAAGGGACTCAGTTGTGTCATTCTAAAATAATTTTAAAAATGTATATCCAAACAATGACATACAGATTGCTACAGAAAATAATTTCTTTGTATTGAATCTCATACCATCCTGAATTATGAAAATGACCCTTGAATTGTTTTGCATTGTGATGTGGTTATGTTGACTGTATTGTACTGTCTGTTGTAGTCCCACAATGTTTTCAAAAGGTTGAGTCCATCTGTGTCTGCTGTTGTTTTTTTTTTTCCCCTTTTAAAAATCTCACCCTGAATGAATTTTGTAAATATTCAGTCTTGACTTCAGTTTGCATTGCGGTGTCATCAATTATGACAGACTGCTGCCTCTTCTCTCCACTCTTCATCTTTTCCCTGTCAAAATGCACCCTTTGGCAGAATATTTTTCAAGGGCTAAATGTGAGTCTAAGGGAGTCACTGTCAGGGTATTTTTCATAATTTCAAAAATATTTTTCTCTTTCTCTTGTTTATAATTACCTCTTGGAAACTTCAAATTGAAATGTTTCTTTATAGATTTTTCAACACATGCACACTCTACTGAGAGAGCAGGGCAGATTTGAAGGTTATTGATATATTTTTTTACCCTTTGGGGTTGGGGGAGAAGGAGGGAAAAGGTGGTATAGTTTATATATGTAATATATTCCCCCCTCACCTCCCACCTCCATAAATATTAAAGATATAAGTACCCCAAACTGGTCTGATATCCCTTGCATGGGAGGGCTTTCCCTCAYTTCTTCCTACATGTTAAAAGGCCAGCTGCTCGTGGTCCTTGCATCCCACAGTAGATGAATAATGAAACCCTAAGGCAACAGCAACTGTTTGCAGTCTGGAAAGAGGCACAACTGAATACCTAGGGAAGATACAGACTTTTTTGTCCCTTTTCTCTCCTGTTCTGATAACCAAGGACTGGTTTAGATCCCAAGATATCTAAAACCTGTAATGTAGCCAGGGAAATTTTGCTCACCAAAATRCCTATTTTTTCCATTTTTCTTTYTGATCTCTTTAGTAAATATTGASATCTCTTCATTTGTGCAGTCTCTGACACATTAAAYCTGACTCTTATTTTCCTACTTTTACTATAAYACATGTGTTAACTTTGCCTACTGTGCTGCCAGCATGTCATTTTATTGGGAGCCTCACAGTTATGGATTTTCTTTTCCCTAAAGTTTCATATGAGAGTTTTGGCTGTTAATTTTAAAGAAGGTATCTCTGATGAATATGAAAGCAGTTTGTACATGCAAAAGCAGGAATAAATAAGGAAAGGTCCAATGAAAGAAGAWACGTAATAAATTGGGAGTTTATCATTTCAAAGCAAGCCTAATTCATTTGTGCATTGTGGAGGTAATTCAGCTTTTTCCATGAGAGTGGCACTGATAAAATGGAAGATATTTCCTAGCAGATATTTCCTGTGTGTTAGGCACCCCCTTTCCATATAGACCTCGTCTCTGTTGCTGCCTTTTCCTTGCAACATGTTTGGGGTTTTTGTGTATCTGATTTTTAGTAAAATAAAGTTCAGTTTCCATAAGATGAAAGACGGAAAGACTCTTTAGAAAGWGTGTTGTTAATGTTGATTTTGCCTTAAAGTCGCATACTATTTTAGTACTAGGTGAGAATACAGCAGATTGCTTCTATCATGTTATAGTAATATCATGTTCTCATTAATGATGCTAAATTATGATCTTGGATATGGAAAGATGCATACATATTCACTTTTTCCATTAGATTYTCTTTTTCTCCATGCTCTGGTCCCAAATTCCAATTTTTAAAAAATTTCAGAATTCACAATTCCAGATTTAATTGAAATTTGAGAATTTAACATTTGGTTAATGTAAAAGCCTCTACCCAAGATATGTTAGGGTAYATTGAGTGTAGAAAAAGCTGTGCTATTTCTAAAGGGTGCTTTGTTAGAAGAGACAGTGTTAATGTGTTTTTGCAGGGCTTACACAGTGGCCCAGGTTTAGCTGAGGTTTCCACGTGATCTGTTGTTCTTGTGCGTACTGAGAGCTGAAGCATGGTATGCCCTAAACTCTTATTGGTTGTGGAGGGATTGCCTGGCATTATAAAGCAATGGTGGCTATGTCCTAACAAGGCAAAGAGACTAAAGCTCTTATTTTAGATGATTTGCACACTGTTGTCTTGGTTTTGCTTTCTTCCTTTAGCATTTTGAATCCATTAAAAAATATTTGCGGTTTGTGTTTGTGAAAACCTTTTTTCAGYGGAATGGTTAATCCAGTGGCTAATCCAAACCTTTTCAGCACTGAATGTAGAGTGCTTGTAGAGCTGTTGGTTGTTGTGCATGCATAGAGGAGTAGTATGGCCTGCTGGTTAAAACAGGGAACTACCAGGATACCGAAAAGTGCAATTCCTGGCCCGGTCATATAATTTCCGTATGACCTTAGGCGAGATATGTCAGATAAAACTTACTTCACAAGGGCATAATATAGCTGAACTGATGAGATTGTAGTGCTTTTCAATCCTCTTGAGGAAAGTTATACRAAAAGAAATTACTACTCTTGTAGAATAGTTGTGAAAATAAAGTAGAAGAACTGGCAYGATTAGGAGACAATTTATTGGCATTTCTTTCTGGCTATTTAAAACTTTCTTGACTTAGCTGGGGTTAGAAAAGTGGCTGCACCGTGGGTTTGTTTCTGCCCTTGAAGTGCACGTGCGGTTGCCATTAGTGCCAGCAGGAGCCCTGTGCCTGCATCGCGAGAGGAGAATGGACCCCTGTGTGTGTAATGATAAGTTACATAGCATCTTGTGGCTCTGTGTATGATTTCTGATCTATTGTGCCAGAGATGCTACAGCATGAGAGAGAGCTGCTGTCATTTTCAATAGGAAGTGAGAACTTTAAGAGCCTGAGAACTGTCCTCTTTTTTGAATAGCACTTTTGCTGCATGAAGTGTAATTTATTTTTATCACAGCAGGCATAAAGCTTCCTGGTTTTCATAAAGAAAAATGATCCATATAGAGCCCATGTCGATTGAACAATCATTTCAAAACCTGTAAATTCAAAACACAGCTCTTTCTCAATGCAAAGTATCATTCCTTTTTTTGCAGTGGCTTTTAATTTTTTTAGTCCTGGAATTTCATTAGTACTTTATATGTACTAAAAAAAAAGTGGCTTAGTGTCTGTAATTATATTTCTAGCTATCAGTTTGCCTGTAGCAAACACGTTGCTTAATTATAGTAACCCAAACTTCTTCAGWCAGGACTTTGAGAATCTTTCATGGCGGTACTTAATTTATTTTTTTTTTAAATAACAAATGTGTGCAAATCATTAAAATTTGGGAAGAAATTGGAGAGGTAAGGATGGGGGGGAAGGGGGGGAAGAGAAAGAAATTGTTTGCATCTCGGCTGATACACAAACACACAAAAAGAAAAGAAAACAAAGGAAGACCAGTTATTAGTCCTACAACTTGTCAGTTTGATTAGTGAACGGTTGCCCCTCTCTCCTCYGAGGAAATACAACATCTTTAAATGATGTCCGTTCTTGAATGTAGAAACCCCACATTGTGTCTGTTAATGCATAATTGGACTGTCTTTTAATACAAGCAGAGGCACTTGTTTCTGAATATAAACCCTGCACCTCAACAGGTCAGGAAGATAGTAAAAACCTGTTGTTGGGCTTTGTCTTGGGGAATAATGGAGTCACTAATCTACTTGATCTCTGSGAGTCAGATAAAGAAGAAAGTGAACGATGCATACATTTCAAAGATGGAAGGCACTTGTAAAAGCAATTTCTTTGGAGGGAAAAAGTAGAGCAAAGGCTGTTGGAAACCTTTTAATTAGTACTAATTACCTCAGCAGAAAACGTTGGAGGCTTGAAAGGATTTGTGTCAGCAAGTGAAAGATCAAAGATTGCGACGCTCGCATTTTAATCTGTTGGCTATAAAAACGAATAAGGGGGTGGTAATGGGGCCCATGAGAATGACAACCCAGGTGGTGGAGGCCTTAATCCCTTCTTTACTGCTAGTGCCTGAGGCCTAGTTCCAATTACATAATAAGATGATTTAATTTTTGCTTTAATTTTAACARAAATTAAGTTTATTTTAGCCTTCAGTAAGGACAAGACAAGGTTTCCAGACAAAATCCTCTCAATTTATTTCCTTTAATGTTTTAAGTCCAAGCCTTTATTTAGCTGTTCTTTCCCCTAAGTGGCTGAAGCTGCTCTGTACAAGGCCAGGAGGCAGCAAAGGTGCTTTGATGTGGTCCCTGCAAACAGGGAGGGGCTGGCAGTGGGTCACTGGTGGCCACTGTGGCAGCATTCAGGAATCCGGYAGTGCCTTCCCTCTTTTTTTCTTTTTGCTTATTTGTTGTTTGGTTTGGTTTTGTTTGGGATTTTTTTTTTGTTTGTTTGCTTTGTTGTGTGTTGTTTTTTTTTAACAGACTGCCTAATTACGTCAGTGAAGAGTATTTTATGGGCATGCTTGCTGTGATATTTCACTTCTGTTTTCTTTCAAAACACTCCATGTGGGTTCACATGTGAGGTAAATTACTTTTTTTTTTTTTTTTTTTGTGGCTTGAGCAGATTATGTGCCCTTCAGAAATCTAATTGTCATCAAGTTCCACTGTGGACAAAAGAGTGAGCATAT
Organism: Alauda arvensis; assembly: GCA_902810485.1. NCBI lineage: Eukaryota > Metazoa > Chordata > Aves > Passeriformes > Alaudidae > Alauda > Alauda arvensis. The sequence continues at coordinate 1,793,776 of CADDXX010000033.1, forward strand.
GGCTGAGGCTGAGGAGAGGCTGATGGCTGCAATGTAGGCATGAAATGGAGAGATTTATGTCCAGGAATTTCCAGCACTTCTRCACAACCAGGCCCAGCCCTTGTGTGGTGGGGGAGGTAGATGGCTCTTGAAACGGCATTTGGTTTATAATTCAGCTCATGAAGTCAGGTGTTATCTCTACATGGTGAGCTAGTAGGAGTTGAGTATTTTTTTTTTTTTGTAATAATTGGACTTCAACTAAAGGTTATGTTACTTATCCTCTGTGGATTCAGGCCTGGTAAATTGCATCCAGTCATGGTTTTGTCTTCACAGGTAATTGGAGGCAGTGGCAACACAAATAGTCAAGCCTCTATTCTCAATTAGAACTTTAAAGTTCATTCAGCAATTAAAGCCTGAAATTAACTTTGAACTACATACTTTGTTAAGTTTTATACTAATTTTTTAAAGTATTTTAATTATTTTGAATTACTTCAGCATCAGGTTCTTATKGTGTATAATATTATGCTGATGTGATTGAAAGCAGTGTTCATTTTAAAACAGAGTTTTTTGATGGAAATCTTTTGGTCCCTCAGTAGGTTTTGTATGTTTTGGCATGACAGGAAAGCATGAAGCAGCCTTTTCAAAGGTAGAACTTGATGATCTTGGAGGTCTTTTCCAACATTAGTGTATGCATGATTCCATGAAAACCCAGGTGTCAGCGTTGTCTTCCTTTTGTTTGCCTTTTCCTGATCTGTGGAGTGTCTGTTGCCTTTAAGCATGCTTAAAGTAGGAGTTCACATTGAATCTCATCCTAGGGCATGGAAAAACACCTGGACTGAGACCTCAGTTTCTTTCTGGAGCAGTGTAG
>CADDXX010000033.1:1794628-1860208 GCA_902810485.1 Alauda arvensis
AACACTAACCTGGTKTTCTGGGGGGTGGCTGTTTCCTTTCAGAYTGTTCCATCCCCACCATGGCAGGTGCCTGTCCTTGTGAAGCTGTTCAGGAGGACCCAAGGTGGTGTCTKTTTCTTCAGGAAGTGTTGGGTCACCCCTTTAACATTATCCTGGGACTTCTTGTGTTGCTTTCTGGTGTGAAGAACCTTTGAATATACATGGGCATGGTGACTCCCTAAGAATGTATTGATACAATCTGTGTTTTGGTAATTACTCATCAACATCATTTTCATCCCCAGACTATCAAATCCAGAGTTGTTAGATTTTTGATGATGGGATTTGTGCTGGACTCAAATTTCCCAGTCATGTTTAATTTTAGGATTTGAAGAGAGGGGAACCAACACAAAAAAACCTGTCATAGATTCTATAGTTCATCTTCTTGGACTGTAACATTGCTAGCTGCTCTCTCTTCCTGTCAGTGTTGCATATGGTTCAATTTTAACTATACTTGAAGAGTAGAAATGGAGGACACTGATGGGAGGGCACTATACAGCATTTTTTGTTATGTGTATTTCCCTTCTTTTCTTGGTTTTATATAATGTATGGATTGGAAGAAATGTATTTGTTTTCTACCATGTACATTTCTGGGAAATTTTTTTTGCTCACATTTCAGTGTGATAATATTCATAATTTTAGAGTCTGAATTCYTGTTTTGAGCAAATTTTTTGCTTTTATAAATCCTCTATTCTTCCATTGCTTACAATGTGCTTGTATCACTCATTGTTTTCTATAGTATGAGCAAGGGGAAGAGTAACCAAAATGAACATTGCAGTAAATTAATAATTTTCTTTGTTTTGATCATGCATGCATTGTTTCTTTATGCAAGCAGTTACTTAGGCAATTAATGCATGTTGCAAGACTTTAACTGAAATGCAAAACCTCCCAATTTGACCAGACAGATTGAATGAACAGATTATATGGAAGTATTTTGAAAATCAAAAAGACAGAATATGCTTATCCCTGATTTTGAACTTACATATTAAAATTTTTGCAGGATTGCCATAAGGCACAGTAACACAAAAAGGTTGTTCAAGCAATTAGTACTTAGCAGTTATCATGCAAAACTGCTTGAATGAGTGTAGTATGTGGTAATAATTCCCAAAAGCCATGGGGTGTTTCCTTGCTTTCTGCTCTTTGCRAGAGTGATTTATGAGTTTACAAGTTCCTTCCCAAACTCTATAATTGCCCTGACAGTTTCCCAGGTGGACTGTATCCAAGTTGGTATAAAGCAGTACTCATTGCAGCTGGACCTTCGAATTCATCTTGAGTTAGGCATAGGACTTCTTGTTCTCTTTGTCTTTATTTAGATTGTTCTTACCTCTTGAGAAACACTGTGCCATGGTAATTGGTGCTACATTCCCTTGAAATGCCACGTGCCTGAAAGTAAAACAAAGCTCTSTTTGGTAAGACTTAAATTAAAGCTTTTCGTTTTATGAATGGAAACAAGGACAAATACAAAACTTGGTCTTTGCATATACTGAACAGATCACCTTTCCCCTTGTTGAATCCATCTTCTCCAGGATTCCTGGCTTGAATTCCAGCAGGTTCCCCTTCGGGTCCAGGTGTCTTGGCAATTGATCTTCTCAGTCCCGCTGTCACATCTGATTTAGTGCTGTCAGAAACAGAGACTTTGGTGATCACGTTTAGGAACTGTTGGTGATTCTCTCTGTTTCCTGTCAACTGAGTGGCTCCTCCTTTCCCTGAACACAACTATTWCTTCTTTCTCCCTGGCAGTGTCAAACTGGCCACTTACATCCCACTCCAGCTGGACTTGTCCTTGTCTGTGGCATTCGTGCCTTCTTGCTGAGTGTTGTACAAGACACAAGCACAAACTTCACAGATGATCTGTGGTATGCTCTTGGCTTTCTTCGAAMCAGATGAAACAGGATATAATGTTAACACTGATGACAGACCCAGTAACACAGTTACTTTGTTTAAACAAGCCTATAAGAAAAGTGCTTCCCCTCTAACAGCTTTTTCTGGTGTTGCAAACTTCCACTTGCATAATGTACAATTCACTGGAGAWTGTGCAGGCATAAGCAAAAGAAAAAGCTGTCTCTTGCTTGTGTGTACTTGCACTTTAGAGTAAAGCACATCCATGTGGAAGATTTGCTGTCTAGCACAAGGTAGTCTCCTTGAAAGGATACTGGTTCTTCCTAATTGGCTCAGTCATGCATAGACCCTGGATGCTTTTACCCTAAGTTTCATAGTTCTGATGATCTGTTTGCTGGCTTTGGGGACTCAAATGTCTGTTATAGTAAGGACACGTGTTACAAATATGGGTTTGAGAGCAGAAGAAACAKTGAAGAATAAAGGTGAATATTTGCCTTGCACTTAAACATTGTGAAAAGATTTTCAARCTATACACCAAAAGTAAAGTTTGGTAAATTGTTATTAAAATACCTAAAGTTAGCTTTTAAAGACACTTAGGGCTTGTGCATTAAGGATACTTATGAGCAAAATGTTTAGGAAGAAGATATTAAATGCTGTACTGTGATTCAAAGAAATAKTGAAGAATAACCTAGATCCTTGCTCCAGAAACACTAATGTGTAAATTGTTCTCGAACAAGATTTTTATATATATAACAAATGAGAAGCATGTGTGAACAATTTTKTTGGTGTAATTGAGAAAACCCTCATTTCAATCATCGGAAGAGATGTAATTTTTGGAAGCTCACCAACAGTGATACATGCTGATTTAGTTACTCATATTTGTTTGAGAAAGGGTGCAGTTTAAGTAGATCTTACTAGAAAGAAACCCCTCAAAACAYTAATGCCATTAATCTCATTTCAGTACTTTATAAAATCTATTTAAATATGCATTCAGGTAGTTCAGAGAAATTAGACTGAGTGTTTAGAAAGAGATGAATGCAGTGGCCATTAAGTTTTAATTGTCTTTAATCTCTTGCTACTATGGCAATAAAAATAARAACTTTTAAGAGGAAAATTCTATAYAMTGCATTATTTGGTAGGAATATTCTTAGTCAGTAAAACYGCATAAGCAGTACATTTTCTGTTTTTCCATAATTTGAGTATATAAGTCGTATGCTTCTAACAATCTCTGTGTTTTTCTTAACTGCCTTTAAGAGCATTGAAAAATCTTTCTTGATTTTACTGGAAGTGAAAGTATCTTTTAGTTGTCTTCTCATTTTTCCCCTCTTCTCAACAAATTTCACGAAAAAAAATAAAAATCTGAAATGAATGTACTCCRTCTTCTTTCGCTGTACTGTTCTGAAGTATTCTGATGAGCCTGGATAAGCTGATGTGGCCTTTGGGGAGAGACACATCAAATAGAGGCAGACAGCTCCTGTGTCTGGTAACAAAGACTGAGGAGGTCAAAACTATCCCAACAGGCCTGAGCAGGTCAGTCAGAGGCAAATGTTGGAAATAAGATTTGCTGGGGAGGGGAGTAAGGGGCCTGGGTCAAGTCCTGTTCAAAAAGTCAGCTTTGTCAAAAGCTTCAGTCACATTCTTACCTACAGGCAACCTCTGCTGATCCCAACTCATTAATCGAACTGGAGAGCCTGGAGAGCCGTCTTGACCCTGGCTCCTTCCCTTTGAAGTGTGGTGTCCTCTGCAGCATGAGGAAATAATTTGCTGCCTGATTCAATGAGCCATCAGTAGAGCCAGCAGACCTAATGACATGTGAGAATATTAACCTCCTACCACGAAGAGCTGTGAATCTTGAGAGGCAGTCTATAATTCACCCAGCACTCCTGAGCCTTCCCTTTCTGTCTTACTCTTGCACTCACTTTCTCACTCACAGGGAGAGAGAGGAGAGATCCTCTTGTCATAAAACTTTATTTCCTTCAGTAGTGTGAGCCTTCTGAGCTGCTTGATAATGAGTTACTTTTCTTTTGCAGTTGGATAAAATTTATACTGAAATAGCAGATATCTGTCTTGCATAYAGTAATTTCTGTTTAAATTATGACACGGGCTACATAACTGACATCAAAGAGGTGGTAATCACAATACTTACCCAAGCAGATTATTTTGTTTCCCTGTTTATTTTTCATCATCAGAGGAAACAAGCAAAAGCAAGAGAACAAACATGCATAACARTGTTGTTATTCTGTACAGTACGTGTTTTAGCTTTCCTCAGTCAAGAGAATCTTTCTGCAATCCTCTTAGTTTTAAAATTTTTTTCCTACCTAAAGGATAAAACAGTTCTGCCTGGCCTAGTATTGCTTGTTCTGTGCACACACAAGGGTGTGTTCTCACCCTTTGATTCTTAAGAAAGAAGTAGATTGTTGGTATAATCCCACTGCTTTAAAAGTCAGAGCTGGTTTTTCTCTTGTTGACTCCTTTAGCATTTCCATAGATTTGGGGCTTAATGTCTGGTAAACTTCAGAAAGAGATGCATTGTTATTCATGTGGCTAAATAATGAGAAAAGCAAAAAATCGCCCTGTGTGTATTTACTACTCAGCATGAAAGTGGTGGTKATTACCAGGCTGTTGTATACCCATAGACAGTAAAATATTCTGAGAGTTCTGTTTTTGATGTCTTTTCTTAGTGCTGATGGGCTGAATAAGGTCAGAATTTAGAGATTGTGGGTACAGATAGGSAACAGTATCCAACACAGCAAATCCCAGACCAAAATGGCTATTGCTGGCAACACTCAGGTATGTGCTGGAAAGGTTTTGGTAACTGTTTCTGCTGTAACTGAACTGTCAAACTTCTCATCTTTGGTGGAAACACAGTTTGCAAAAGCAAATGAAATCATAGCAAGTGTGAACACTTATGATGGTAAAAGATGTTTCTCTGGCAGTGAAAGTCAGTTGTGTGGCCAAAACCTTTCTGTAGGAARTTGAGCCTGAATTCTGTCTTATTATCATTATAGAATTATTTTGATTCTGAGGCACTTTTGGTAAAAACTGTTGGTGATGGTGTGGATCTGGGTACAGACTTAGAAACCATGCACAGGGGATAAAGGAGGGAATGGAGACAAAGCAGGGTAGGCAGCAGAAGGAAATAATAAATAAATGGCAGTCACGTGCTGATTAACAAGTACTACAGTGTCTGTGGTATGCACCTATGTAGATCCCTGTCTTTAAGTTGTTCTGAAGACATTTTTTAACATCGAGGCATTCAGTATTATGTCCATTAACAATTCTCTGCTATCATGCTTGAGCAGTCTATTAGTCGTTCTCACCTCTTATAGCTGGTCACAAAGGCCAGTCCCCTTGCCTCTCTCTGCTTCATCTTTTTTATTAAGTTTATTAAAACTAGTCAGATTATACATTCTTATGGCACAGGCTGTGCTTGGTCCATTCATTATGGTTTCTTATCTTGGCAGGCAATCTGAATTGAACGGCAGCTAGTCCATTATGCACATATGAAGCCCATCACTCCTCCAGCAATGGCCAATTCATCAAACATTTATCTTTTGCCCTCTGAGCAGTGCGTCAATTTGCTTGTCAATCCTCAGCCTTGGTTGTTGTGGAAGATGGGAGAAAAATTACTTTTCTTTTCCTCCTTCCCACTGAACTCTGGTAGTTGAAATGGGCTTTACTCTCCTCACTCTGCTCCCCCGCTCTCTGTGGAGAAAGGGGAGGGGTCAAGTTACTATCTGAATTGCAGAGTGACAGATTGATCCAAGATACAGTAAAGCTTTCATTATGGCACTGCCTTTGCACTTGAATTTGCTCATATTTCCATTATAATACTGGTTTTTAGGCGGTTTATAAATAGGTTCTTCACTTGGCACATGGAGCTGAGAGGAGCTTTTAAGAATAAACACATTACAGGGTTTTAGCTCTTTGTGGGATTTTTTTGTTTGCCTTTTTTTTTTTAACAGGTAGGGTTATATTTTGTAAACCATGGCATCATCTTTTGCTATTTTTAATCACTAATGCTTCATTGAATTCTTTCTGGTTCAGGAAATGGCAGTGTTTCTTTATTTTTATTTTTTTTTAATGACATTTGTTTTATTAGGATTGAGTTTCATGTYAAGATTGGGGAAAAAGACAAAGCAAGAGTCTTGCATCCTATTTTTTCTCTTAACTCATTTCTATTCTTCATCAAACACTTCCAATAATTTTTAGCAGAAGGATGTTTAAGTCTGTACTTATGAATTTTAGGGAGGTGATGCATAATTGAACTATTAGTGGTGTTTTTTTCCAGAATGCCCTTTGACAAGCCATGAATCTACACAGTCACTTTCTCTCTGCTTGGGAATTTTTGCACTGTTTTGCAAATTCTGGTTTTTATATAATACTTGTTTGATGACTAGATGACTAAGAACTCATTTTCTGATCCATTTTGTATTATTTTGAAATATTTTATATGGCTTATGTGAGAACTGCCTTCCCACAGGCTATAGTACACTGATYGTCATTTTTATTTAAATTTAAACAAAATTCTAACTGTAGTATAATATAAAATCTTGGCATGTTTAATCCTAAAGATGTAATACAGAAACTTAAACGAAAAACAGCCTAACAGGAAGGATAAAGTTTGAGCTGTATTAATGGGATATTCTCTTGAGTAGAGGTGCATTAAATACACATTGTGAAATCTGAGACTTTAGAGGTTCATTAGAAAAGAAACTGAACCCCACCACCGTCAGTCTGATTGCTAATTTATCTCTTTTGCTTGGTTGGTTTGCTTGTTGGTTTTATTGAAGGTTTTTTGTGTTTTGGTGGTTGTTGCTGTTTCTGGTTTGGTTTTTATTTTTTCTTAATTTTAGTAGAGTCGTGGTGTGAAGAAATGGTGGTTGAATGCTGAATGATTGACTAATATGTTTTTGTGAGCCCCTGAAATTGTAATTGGGATTTGTAGTTTATTTCACCAGGTAAATAATCCACTCCTACAGGACACGGCTCTTACAGTGTTTTTACTGCAATGTTGCAGTTTCTTTTAATTTCATTTCAAGGCAAATAGGCTCCCTTCATCCTTCCCAAGTAAATGTGCTTCACTGAGCCTCACCTGAAGGTCTGATTCACCTTCTGGGAGTGCCCATCTTTTCTTGCYCCTGTAAGGAGTTATAAGTGACTGGGCTTCTATAGATGGATGAGATGGATCTGCACTATTGCTTTTCAGACYATGCCATCATTTGAGGAACTGCTGCTTATTAGCAAACCCCTCTCTCAAGAAATATCTGCATTTCAGTTTTGTCATTGGTAGGAATGTTTGTGAACTGTTGTAAATGTAACATCTAGAATTCAGGAGGCCTCACCACTTTTTGTTTGTGTTTAATTGACTCTAGTATTGTTTGTGTTTTCTACGGGGTGGGTGGTGGCTTCAAAGSGTTTAGAAGTTTGGGCTTCTGTTTTTTAAGCCATGGAATTTGCTGTGTAAGGCTTAGAACAAGACTATAAAAGAACAGATGAAGATTCTGAGTTTTCATGAATCCCCAGCATTTTGATGTGCTTACCTAACTCTGGTTTAAGATTGCTGTGGAAGATGTTTTCATCCCAGTCTTGATTGGTAATGCAGTGTCTCACATAGTCTTGTGTGTTTAGGTGTATAAGAAAAGGGGAAAATCGAGAGAAATAAAATAATAAAATAAAAAAAAAGAGAGATATTTATTTTCTTGTATATCTGGAAGTCAATTATGACCTTTATTTAAAAAGATTCAGAAACTTATTGTAGGCCCAGTTCATAACAGAAATTTAATCTTTTCTTATGGAGATCTCTTTCTCACAGGTATTTAACGATGCTGCTTGTTCATTTCTTTTAATTTCTCTTTTGCTGATCRTATTCACAGCTGTGCCTCCAGTTTYMCCCTAATAGYTGCTTCCAGATATTTTCCATCCACCAACAGAAGGATGGAAGTGATGCAAAACGCCACCTCTAGATAGCCTGCAAAATACTAACTTTTCTTCTGATATTAGACAAAACAATCTTTCTTTCTGTACAAATTTTGGATCTTGGAGGTTCTTTACTGTCACTAGGGTGCTTGTGTTTTTTTGTTGGGTGGGTTTTTTGTTCTTGTTTTTGGGGTTTTTTTGTTTGCTTGTGGTTTTTCTTTTTTCCTTTTTTAAAATTTTTTTTCTTTTTTTTTCTTTTTTTCTTTTTTCTGTGTGTTTTCTATCTTGGTCCAGAAGTAATGTCAGATCTGTCCATTAAATACTTCATTCTGTTCTCTTTTTGGTTCTATGATCATACAGGAAACTGTGTAAAATCACTAAACAGATTGATTAAAAAAAAAATCTTATATTCTTAGATACTGTAGAGGCCATTTTTTTATGCTTTACTTGTATTTTTTCCACCTGATTTATTTTTATTGTATATATATATATATATATAGCTCCTTTTTTTTTATTGTGCTTTGTTTTGCTTTGGTGAGGTTAAGTCAAAGGACTAGAAGTCAGGAGTTCTGGGTGTTATTTCTTGTCTCTTAGAAAATTGCTGGAGGTCACCTTYCGTTAGTCACTTAACCTCTCTCTGCTTTACTACAAAATRGAATTTTAAGCTCAGCAGGTTTTTGAAAAGTAATTCATTAATGTTTTGCAAAAAAATGCTTTGTAGCCCTTGGCTGGCAGGTGCTGGAGAAATAGAATTTGCATTTCTATTTAAATACTGAAATTATCTAGTACTAAGGTTCTCATGTTGATTCTGCTCTCCTGTAATCTATTAAAACATTAAAGGCAAGGAAAAGGTATTTTAAAAAGCTCTTGTTTTGTAACAGCTCCATCTTTAACTYCTGCTAATGGCTATCTCTTGTCAACAAAGTGCAAATCAATTTCAAGGCTAAACCCAAAATCTCTCATTTGCATATTGTTAACTGCTCTCTCTTTTCCTGTTAAACAGGAGGAAAAAGTCAATTAGATATGAGGCAGCTGTCTTATTAATGAAGGGGTGGGATAAAATCTAAGGAACTCTCCTTCTGTAGCATATGCTTCTGAGCAGCTTGTTTTTCTGAGCAAGGACAACTGCAGAGTACCAAGTTTTGTCTATTGCTTGCAAGGCTTCTGCTTTYTTTCATTTATGAAATCTCATGTTTTCGTTGTCAAATATTACCACAAATGAAGAGTTGCTCTTTACTTTCATTGTAACCAAATCCCTGTCAGGCCAGAGGGATCACATGAAATCGTATGGYTGACAATTACCATGCATACACATAGACAAAAAAAAATTTAAAAAAAAATTCTGTCATGACATTCCTTTATGATTAAAACTTTGTTATAAACCATGAATGAATTATGGGAAAGAAAGCTGGAAGAAATCATACTGATTAGCCAAAGGACTTGGATAAAATGACGTTTCTGAGACCTTTATATTCTAAAGGATTATTTACTGTCTGCTTACAGAACATCTTAAGTCGTTTTGCAGAGGGAATCAGTTTCCTGTTTAGCGCAGTGTTTTTGTAAGCTAATGAGGGCAAAGCGTGAGCCATAGGCAATGATGCTGTGATATTAGCTGTGACAGGGAGCTTGATCATAATTATCTTAACGAGGATAGGGTTAATTACAGTGGAAACTTAAAGTTTTTTCTGTTTGAATGAGGCGGCACTGAATGCGTTGTGATGTTTTGTCGGTTTGATGTGACTTTGAAAATTGCAGTGGAAATCTCTTGGCAACACTTGCTCTCCTCTGGGAGCAGAGTGTGAGCCCTGCAATGAGGTAACTGAGACGGTACCTGTGGGTGAGATAATGGGCAGCTTTCATGACATTAGAGCAGGGACAAGCAACCTGCAATCCACCTTAGTGATGTTTATTAGCCTTTTGAAAGTAAGGGAAACAACTCTTTGCCACAAGCCTTTCAGTGCTGCTYGCATTGTTGTGGTAAGATTAGTTAGTAGACTGACATGGGGAGACTTTTTTTTAATGCTGTRAACTATGAGAAAGCAGCGCAGATTTAATTTTAGACTGGTTCTCTTTCTTAGGGGATTTCCCTCTTTTTATACTCGTCTCTTAGGTTGCTTGTGCCCTTCCTATGCTGTGTATATGAAAGCATTCCTCTCCTCTTTTGTAATGGGTTCATAAGGAAATACTTGGAGCACATTAATATTGCTTGCTCGACCTCATTGAAAATAAAAATGACCGTATTTTGTGCTGATTTGTGTCTCAGATTCTCAAAAATGCTTTCTGCATACCAATTTACTGTTGCAATCCTTTCTTATCCCCCATCTGCATATGGGAAATTGAGGCTCATGGAAGTATGGGACTTGCTGAAGTTTGTACCATCAAACCATTTGTGTGGATTGTACTTAAAACTTTTACACTTCGGAGTACAACTTCTGGGCAATATTTCCTAATGATGGTAGAGACTGCTGCATAGAATTTAGGTAGTAACACTGACTGATAGCAAGCACGTTTTTTCCTTTTATATTTCTTTGCYGTGTCTTACCATTTTTGTTTTGGCACCGTTTTTTTTTCTTCTGTTTAAGATGGAAAAAAATAAAAATCCATGAATAGCAAAACAACATATGGCTTTAAGTTTATATTAATGGCTACACCCTCTCTCAGTACTGTGGCAACCCCTCCCATCTCCCTGKACTCTGAATTTAGGTGATTAAATCACCAAGTGCACACTACTCTGATGACATGAAAACAGCAATTATAAGCAACCCCCTGTGTAACATGGCTCCTTTTTAACTGAGCAGCTAATAACATTACATGGCAAAAATTATCAAAACCAGACAGGTGTAAGGAGATTTGCGCACAATTTTCTCTGCCTATCTATGAAACTAGTACCCTTGTGTTCAGCCCAGGGTYGTGAAAGAAAGACTGTTTCAATAGGCAACTCCCTCTAGTGTTTCAAGGCCTTTTGTCCCACTTCATGGCTTGTCATTTTGTTTTATGCCTCCCCTGCAGCAGTTTTGGATGTGTGCTTTCTTCTCCTTGCCAGTTGCCAACCATTTGCTGATTCTCATGATAAGAGTATTATATTTGCATAACATAACTCAGGAACAATGTGTATTTTGATGCTGACACTGACCAGAGCCCRAGCAGTGTTTTTTCACAAAGGACCTATTAACATCCCATAAGGCTCTGTGGTGCTGACAAGGAGGTGGCCTTCTCTGAACTCTTTTGGCAAGTCAAAGTCATACATTGAAATGTGAGGTTTGGAAATAATCCACTATTTATATAATAAAGAGTATTTAAGGGGAATTTGCTAAACTAGGTTTGTCAAACTGAAATGAAAACTTGTAACAGCTTGATAAACTCACTGCTACTTCCTCTCAGTTTTTTGCCTTTTAAAGGTACTTGGAGGAAAGCACTGTCTAAGATGTTTGCTGCTTTCTCCTCAAATCTTGACTTTGGCAAAACCAAGTCTGTTGTGACCTTTTGCTGAGATGGCTAGCACAATGCAGYATGCTAGCACAGCTTTTAATGATGAACAATTTATATAGGCTAAATTGAGGTTTTTTTTTTCCAAAACTGTTGCTAAAAGACTCATCCAAAACATGTGATTGTTACTGTGGTGATTATTTCAGTGAAAWGTTTATAATAGAGGCCTTTATTTTTTCAGCTTCAGAAATTGTAGTATCAGTGCACTGTAGTGATATGGATATGCCATAGGGTATAGGTGACAAATTTTCCAAAATGACATTAGTGATAGTTGTGCCTCCCTTCCAAGTCAGGAGACTTTGGAGTCCTTGGACTGAACTACACTATTGCAGTGTTGCACAAATGTTACTTGAATATTCATAGTTTAGAGCACAGTACCCAGAGTAAAGGTCACACACTTGATTTCTTTTGGTTGCTTGAGCCATCCAAGTGTGATCTGTAAGTGGTCTGTAAGTTCTAGCTACAGAAGCAGGATTTTGGTTTTGTTGCGCAGATGAATGTTTAATTGTCTTTTCTAATAATACTTGTGTTTTCCTGCAGTAATTGTACCTGTGGAATATTCTGACAGGGACCTTGGCTGTACTTTGATCTTTGACAAAAACTGGGGGGAGGGTGAGGAGATCCCCTCAGTATAAATGTCATTGGGAACTGAATAAATAGTATAACCTGCATCTCCCTTATTCATCACGTTTTACAAAACAGCCAGGAGATACAGTGATGATCTTCCCACTGGTAGGCACAGTAGATCAGCTGTCAAGTCATGCAATCTCAGCATATCTTTAGGTGTCTGGTAGGTGAATGAGCTGTGAATGCATGTCTGTGGGTATGCTTTGTRTATCCTGTGTCTTAGTTGATTAATGTGTAGGGTTTTTTTTACTGTTGGAATGAGCAAGCAGTAARAATCAAGCTTGGAATAAATGCCTTAACAAGGTACTGAAACGTTCATTTTTAGTTTTTTTTTTCCCCTTTTTTGTACTTTGCTACGAGAGGAATGAATGCTTCCAGAATCTTGTTTATTTACAAGCCATCATCTCCACTACCATGTTGTCAAATGCTCCTTTTTAAAGCTGCTCTCTGCAGTGTGACCTGTGGCTTGACAGTGGGACAGTAAGTTCCAAGAAGAAAGCAAATGACTTTTCTGTCTGGTGGAATTCTGCATTTTATTTTGTAGAGAACATTTTATTTGGTTTGCAGGAACTCGAGAGGCTAATTAAGAGGTTAATAAAAAAAGGGGGGGGGGAATATCCCTTCTACATGTCTTATTAYTGCATGTAAGGTAACTACTAAGAAATGATACTTGAAGTTGTATTTATTATTGTTAGCAGGGTATGATATTTCTTGGCAGAAATGATGGATGACAACTTAAATTTGTGTCCAGGGAATGAAGGTGAACTGTGACAGAGTTATTTATCTTGGGAATGGAGGTTAGGGTCAGGCGAGGCTGGGTGCCTGAAGGCACAAGACATTGACAAATTCATCCTGCAGGCCCCATATCTGAAGCCTTTTGTTTTGGATCCTGGCTACTCACTAAGTGACCCGCATCCTTCATCCTGCCAGCATGTGAAGGATGTGTTGCAGTGCCAGCACTCCCCTTGCCACTAATGCTTGTCATTCACTCTTCTGACAGGCCCAAACCAAAACTATTCCCACTCCTGAAAGGGAAGGTTAAAATATTTATTTCAGCTCATAATGGCCTCCCTGATTTAGTGGAGTATCATTTTTCCTGTTGCCTTTGTCGTTTGCAGGTCACTAGAAGGACTGAAAACATTCAGTTACTTGGAAGAACTGATCTTGGACAACAATCTACTCGGAAATGACCTTCTCTTACCCAGGTTACCCCACCTCCATACCTTAACGCTCAACAAGAACCAAATATCCTTTCAAAGAAATACCTGCAAAATGTCAAATGAGTTTTATGTGTCAGCCAAATTAAAGTATGTGAAATATAGTTCATGTGCAGACAAAGCATTCTCTCGTTTGGCACCTGGAATACTTCATAGTAATTTATTACAGGTCATTCATAAATGAAATGCACCATTATATCTTCCTGTTGCTCCATTTTAGTGAGAGATCTAAGTTATGGCTCTGAAGAAATCTTTCTAATAGATAAAATAGAGAAAGAAAATAATGTCAGTGCTCCCCGTGTGCAGCAGTGCCTGTGTTTGCTTGGGGTTCTGTTGCAGGCTGACCTCTAGTGGAATAGAGCGTGCAGTGAAACGGGATTATGTTTTAATACGTTAAACAGCTCTTAAAGCATTAAAGTAAAATTATTTAAACCCACATAATCATTTCAATGATTTTCTCTATTTTCGTGAAGCTGGTAATATGCACAATTGGGTAGCTGCTGTGCAACTGCAGCTGGAAAAGCATGTCACTCTCTTCTTGGTATTCCAGTTCTGTATAAATTCACGTAAAATGCTTTCCAAATCAAGGTCTTAATACTGTAAAGTYTTTTGATGTATGAATAAGTCCAGTTGTGACCAATCAGCCACTTCTCCATATGCCTAAAGTTAGTGCCTATTTCTGTTTATTAAGAATAAATATTTCAATATTTGTCTAAATACTCTGCTAAATCAGAGCCCGTAATCTGTAGGCTTATAGATAATGGTTTGTAAAAACTCATTATCTGCAAAGTCTGTGGGCACAGACTTGATTATCCCATAATTTCCCCATACTTTGACCCATCTGGAGATTTGAAGATGTGTAATGTGCAGTTTTACAGAAGTGAGGGGTGATCAAACTGTGGCCAAAAGGCCAAACTGAGGCCTGCAGAGTCTGAGAGCACAGCCTGCTCAAGCCCTGGCCTTGTATTTGCAGCGTGATTGCTCAACTGCAGGCTTTTATTACAGACAATGTAAACAGAGAGCAATTTACCTCCTACTAAAGCAAAATCCTCCTACTGAGGGGAGTAAAAATAACTACAGATTCTACAATTTCTGCTGTTATTTTTGACTCTATAAATAAATAAAAATCGGCAGAGTAACTTTCTTGGAGCTGTGGAAATTTGCCAAGAGTGTCTTTTGAACAGTAACAATCATTGCTGTGCTAGGTATTTGGCCAGATTTMTGGTTAATACAGAGTATTGTGGGCTGGATTTGACTAAATGGTTTTAATGTTTTGTTGTTTGCTGCTGTGGTAAAATTTGAACTCGTGAAGAATGTACAAGAACATTTTTGGTGATGCCGCTTAAAAATCATGAAGTGTAACTTTGGCCATAAGACCAAAAAGCACGTAAGTATATTATAAATACATATACCAAGTAAGTATATTTGTCCTATGGGCAGCAGTCCAGCAGGAGTTCTGCACTTACCAAAAAGAGGGCMCAGGTATTGAATATTCAACTCAGTGAACAGAAACAGAGGGAAAATATTATCCTGTAGGTTAAAAAATATCCAGTAGGAATCTTTAAAGAGTTTCTGCTGGTCTCACAGACAGACTAAAATAGTATTATCAAGTGAGTAAGCTCTTAAAGCCAATGATAACATGAGAAGAAGGATTTGATCTATCCTGGGATTTTTTTAAATTCAATATAAAAAAMAATGAAGTTAGAGCTTCGACACTATTGAGCTGCCCAGGGTATAGAAATAATATATGCATTTTGTAGTGTGCTGCAAATAATTGAACAGAGGAGTTGCAGAAATACTTGTAAAACACAATTGTATACAAACTGCCCAGAGAAGAAGAATTACCTGCTGTCCATCATTAACACCCTGAGCCCYGGGGAGCAGTGATCTCTTGTAAGGAGGGTACATCAGTCTACAGGAGCACAGGGACCTCCCAGATTCCTCTCCTCAATGTTAATGCTGTGTTTGGAAAAGGTCTTATTTGGACTTGAATAACTTCTTTTAATGAATTATTTCTCTATAGAATTATTTGAAAAATGYTAAGAAAAGTATGTACATTTAATAGAATAATGAAATACATTACAGGAAAGATTGTTCAGTATATGACAGTAGCACTACATAAAGGACACAAATGAGCAAAGAATACTGGTCTGAAATGAAACTTCAGTAGGTGGAATATTGCCATGTATATATAAATATTTACAGAGAGGGAGTGAGAGAGAGGTAAAAATAAACAAAAAGCCAAACTGACCCCTTTGAAAACTGGAATAACATGTAAACTTCAGAACACACATGAGAGCTTTCCTGAGTATCTCTTAATAKAACTGTACTCTTCTCTCCTTTTATTCTGGCTTCATTTGGATCTGTATCCTGTTTTGATAGTTCTGATAAGAGCTTTCTACTCCTTTTGCATGGTTCACTTATTGTGTGGCAGTGTATGTGTAAATAACATTTGGGCCCTCCTGACATAATGTCTGGATACTGTACAAATATGAGAGCTTATCTCTTAATCAGGCAAAGACTTAGAAGAATCACCTGGTGTTCTTTTCTTCTGGTTGGGTATTTCTGTTACAGTCAAGCCACCATCGATTTTTCTGTTAGAAGTGGAAGAAGCAAACTAAAATATTGCAATTAAAAAAAWGTGTTATTGCTCAACTTTTYTGTAATGTATRATTTGTTTTAAAATCTTTTAAAAWGCAGTCCATACAACAGAAACMCCTAAAGGAGAGTCCTCAWCATTGTGCAGAGTTGGATTATGTAYCTAACATGCTTTATTTCATGTATGTAGTGTGGCTGTTTTTGAAAAAGTCTGATTGACTTTGGGAAACGTCTCAGTTTCTTTCTCCCACACAGTAGGCAGCAGAAAGCAGCACAGATCAGGATGGATGGGGGTAGATGGGAAGTTGCTTTTGGAGGAGGACTTACGACTGCARTCACCTGTGCTTGTAATGGGAAGCCTCATTTCTCCTTTTAAGTGTGTTGACTAGATACTACAAATCAGTCAGGAAACTTCTGAATAGATTTATTTCTTTGTGCATGTTATAGCACTCTGAGGTTTTGTGGCTTTTCACTGTGCTGATCTTGACCAGTGTGGGACAATGTAGTACAGACATTTCCATTTCCTTCACATTTCAATCTTTATAATATTTGTCAAAACTGCTAAAAGGGGCAGTTTCATAATTTTACAAACTATCAAAAGTCAAACACATATATACASACATATATATACATATATACATAAACATGCCTGTACGCTGAAAATTAGAAGGTGTTGACTGCCTCACTTTTAAACAGCCAAGTCTGATAATGAACCAGACCTGAGATTCTTTGTAGTAAAAGCTCCATTTCTTTACCTAGTCCAGTTAGCTGGTCATACATTTAACATATATTCTATATACTTTTGGGGAACTGATACTAAAACTTCTTGAGAAAAAGGTGTTGAATGTAGATGTAGAATGCAGAGAGGAGGGCCATGAGRATGGTGAAGGGTCTGGAGGTMAAGCASTGTGAGGAGCATCTGAACAGACCTCTASAACCAGGCAGAATATACATAATGGTATGTACATAATGGTATGTACATTTCTTATGGCAAGAGGAGTTATCAGTGGGATTCAGATTGAGGTATTAKATGTTCTTGAGTCTTTGAAAGCAGCATGCATTAAATTAAATAACATACCAGTAAGTACTTCTGGTATAATTTGTCTTCACAGGTCTCATAATGATCTCTAATAGTTACAAATTTGCTTAACCTCAAAACTATAGATTGGAATTTATTTTGCCTTTCTGCTTGTTCCTACATTGTCCTTAAGTTCCTGAAGACACAGAAGTCCCAGTCTTTCTGGCCTATCATTATATTAAGTCCTGAAGACTTGATATTTAGATGGAGTGAATACATTAAAGACACYAATTGTCTCCTATGGTTCCCCATTCCCTCTAAGCAGACAACTGAAGTGGTACAGAACTCTTCCTGCAGAGGCTTCTGAGTTCTCCATTGCACAGCTGTGAATTTAGTGGAATCTGTGTGGATTGTTAGAGAACTGCTGTACCTAATGAGCCAAGAATCTTTCTTCTAGAATAAAGTGTACCTGAAGTAAAAATTAAGTCATGTGAATGCCATTATGGAAGAGAGAAGTAGTCTTCCATACATCTAGGGAAGAGAGAATTAGTCCGTAGTCCAGGTCATTCCTTATGCTGTTTTACAKCAGTGCTTGCAGGAGTTGAACTGCAGATATCAGAACTTCTTAAAAAATTGTGAGCTGCTACTTTATTTTTGTTTTTGTGATGCCTTGTTACTTAATAACACTGAAATGCTGAAATGTGGTCTTCGAATCTGCAGCCTTGGAGTCACGGGGATTCTAAAATACCTTTAAAAGCACTGGCAACTCCAGTTACATAAAGAAAACTTATGCTCCAGTAGACAGAATGGGGTTTTTTTTCCCATATATTCAGTATGCAGGAAGCTCTCCATGAGATATTTGGRCTTAGTTAATTACCATCCACTTTGCACCTTTTTTTCCTTGGGCAAAGTGGTTTCAAAGTCAGTGAACAAGGCCTTATCTCAAGGTCCTATCTCCCTACCAGATAGGGTTCAAGTTAGAATATGGCATACAAATGACTGTGTGTGTGACATCCTATTGCACACAAAGAGGGAGATGTAYACTTGCATATTGCAAGCTATTTCTGTGGTTATCCAACCTTGAAGACCTAGCACATTCTAATGGAAAAGCGTTCAGGTGGCAAAGATCTTTTCATACTGCATTCAGAGGAGAATTGGTGACTTCTGRTTCAAGGCTATTTGTGTGTGGAACAGCTTGTGATTGCTACATCATGTTTGTGATAAATTTAATTGAAGCAAAGGTTTCAGCTGGGAACAAATATGGGTACCTTGCTCATTTAGAACTCTGGTAGAARTGTCAGTGTGTTTTAATGTTAGCTTGATTGCAGCAACTACATGACAGGTGATTAGTTGGCAGAAAACTTCTGAATGACAGTTTTGGGTCTTTCATATTTCAGAAATATTTTGAATGTATGCAGTGTCTCTTTACTGTGTCTCTTTGCTTCCAAGAACTTCCCAAAAGCTGTAGTCAATGAAGTTCATGAACATGGAAAGTTCTCCTGCAACTCTTTTGGGGAAGTGGAATGACTTTTTGAAAGATAATGGTGGAGCAAGTTGGAAAGCACTGAGAGAGAGAACAAGAGTGGTTACTTTTCTGTATTTGAGTGTGTAAAAAAAGAGTGACAAAAAGTTTCCAGAAAGAAATCCCAGAATCTCTTGCATATGTCAAACTATATGTAAAAAGTGATTGTATAGTGAGATGGGAAATGAAAAGTTTTTTTAGACAGAATAAATTCAATTGCTTTGGGCTTTTTCTTSTTCTTTCTGCCTTTGAGAGAACCTCAAGAACAGTGGTGTAGAGTATGAGAGAGCGAGAGTGAAAACAGACGAGTCAGAACATGRCTATTTGTAGGGTATTTTTGGTTCCATGAAACTTGCAAGAAATTGTATTGCTGTGCAGCTAAACTGGACCCATCATTGTACTGTAATTTTCCAAATAACTCTATTACTACTGTCTCAGTGTTGCTGGCAGCATTTGTTTTTCTCAACAGAAAATCTGGTGATGAGGTTTTGYATGCTTGTGTGTGTATGTCTGCTTGTGAACAGTCTAAATATGCACGTGTGGTATGCACTTATAACAGTCTGAAGGGGCTTTAAAAAGTTCACCTGTGAGAGATTCCCTAATTTAAAACTAGAAATGCTGCAAGAAATAAGTATAGTCCCTTGGTGTGGATGAAATTTTAAAGCATTTCCAGCRTGTTTCTGTTAATTGTTCCTGAAGACCAAGTTACATTTTTAGAGGGAACCGTTGTTGTATAATTCCTGAGAATATTATACCTTGTAACCTATAGTTGATGATTTTAAAATTTTAATTGTCACAGTTTTTTATTTTGTTTAATGTCTGTTAGAAAGAGAGACATTAATAGATTGGTAATGATGGCACTTGTATTAGGAGATGGATTACTACAGTAAGGCTTTTTAATTACCACAACAGCAATAGTTTAAGCCATTTTTCAAACAGTAGGCTAYAGTGTAAGTGTTGGCATCACTGTTACATATTCAGCTGGTGATCAGTGACACTGACTTTAGATATATCAGTCCAGAGATATTTTTACAGAGCTCTAAATAAATAAATACATTTTCCCTAGCTRTCCATGGATTTAATTGTGGGTTTTCTTTTTTTGGAGAGAATGGAGCTGAAATTTGCCTTAGAAGTGGCACAGCAGGATTTTGCAGCTCTTTGGTTCTGATTGCACCAATATGGCACTTCTTGGACTGCCAAAAAAAAAAAAAAAAAAAAAAAAAAAAAAAAAAAAAAACAAAAAAAAAAACAAAAAAAAAAAAAAAAAAAAAAAAAAAAAAAAAAAACAAACCATAAAAAGGAAGCTGGCAATAACATTTCAGACTTGCTTTGATTTTCTCTCTCCATATTTTCCTAGCATTGTTTTAGACATAATGCTTTTGGTGGCATCATATAGTTCCAGTATTGTGATTTAAGTAAGCATTTGACATGGTAATTAACTAAACACTACTGTAGAAGTGCACCATGACTTATGAGTCATCTCTGAGAAATACTTAATCATGAGAGTTTTAACAGGATATCATTTATTTTTCTCCTACATGCTTTGTAAAAATTAACTGTGGGGTTAGGGGAATGGGGTGTCTTGGAAAATCAATCTGTACCTTGCATTTTGTTTTTAAGAGGGATGAGAAAAGATACATAAGTCCTAAAGAATAGAAAAATTAAATATTTTATTTATTACATAGCTGCTGATTCTCTTGCATGAGATACTTTTAGGGGGTGTTTTCACGTCTGAAAATAAATGCTCAGGGTTTAGATATGAGGTATTAGAATCTAGACACTAACTTCCAGGTTTGGGAGATTCAGATTTTTGAAATGCAGATTATCAATTCCTGTTATTTACCCAAAATTCTCGGTAAATATACTGTCTCTCCCTTTTGCTTTCCAGAGGATTTTGAGGTGAAGTCTTTTTGCATGTCTAAGCTGACACTGCTCTTCATTACATTTCTAAATACATTCTGGTATTTGCCTGTAAGACTGCACATTCAGGTGGGAGTTAGAATACATGTCATGCTCCACACTCAGCAAACTTTTGGGGACAACAGCTTTGACACAAAAAGCTCTACTGAAATGAGAAGCAAAACTCCTGCATGTTTACTTCTAAAAGAAGCAAAATTTTTGAATTACTTGGTTTTTATGTTGTTGGTCTTGGGGTGTTACTTTTAAGGTGGGTTTTTTTTTTGTTTTCCTTTTGATAGGAAATGACCAGATACAATCAAAGCCCTGCAATAGCTWGCCTCCTGTGTGTGATTGCTCTTATGGCAATAGCTCTCTTTTGTAATAATAAACCATTTCTCTCAGGGAGCCTTCTTGTGACTTAAGCAATCCTGCGAGAAATTAAGTGTTTCTCCTGGCTGAGGGAGGGTGCCAGGTTCAAACACTTCTCTAACAGTCTTTGGAAACTTTTAAAAAGCCTTTTCCACACTTGAACATGTGTGGAAAAACAGTTTGTGAGTTTCCCATCACAGTCACATACTTCCTGAAAGAGCCCTGAAAAAGTTCATGTGTGAGCTTAAGGTCCAGGTATGAAAATGAGCACCAAGTTTTGATTGGTAATTTGTCCTAGCTAACAAATCATATGGCACTACAAAAGATAATTTTTTCTTAGGGTTTGGAAGATGAATTACTGGTATAAWGCATTCTGTAATGTGGCTTTGCCAAATTAAAAGTTAGCATTCCTACCTTTTCAGTGAATTCATAGAACTTATTTCAAACCCTTGTTTTCCTCACTCATGCCAAATATTTAAATGACTCYTTAGATCTTAGGGGACAGAACACTAACTATGAGCATAGATACATTGATTTTAGTATATTAGAATCAGTAATTGTTGGCATGATCTTCATGTGTGTTTGAAAATAAACTTCAGGCTTACAAAAGGAAGACCACATTTTTAACAATGAARCTGTTTTCTCCATTCTGTATTGCTTCTGTTGCCCTTAAGATATTGGGGTGAAGAAATAAAGTAAATTCCATCAGCTAAAAATAACAGAGATAACAGAAACACATAAATCAAGTATAAATAATAACAACAAAAGTGAGCTGGGGATTTAAAACAATAGTTTGTCTCTAACAGCAGGAGGGAATATAAACAGAGCAATGAAATATCCTTTAATGGCTTTGAATAATTATTACTCTTGTCTAAGTCAGTTGATTTTTAAATATTGGCAACTTTTCATGCACACATGCATGGGGCATTTTTTGAGAATCWCACCAATATCTTTGTATGTAAGTTGAAGTCAATTAGAGTGTATAGCTCCAGTTTCAGAGACTGTCATACTAGGCTGTAACAAAATAATTATKTGATCAATTAACAAATTGAGGTGCAAATTGTTGTTAGGCTTAATCCTAAACTGTGATTTCTACTATTGCAGTGGTTAAAGACAGCTTAACCTTTGGTTGTTTTATTCAGGTTTACAGTAATGAAGGTGTACCCTCCTTACTTATGTTCCAAGAAATACAGTTAAGTTAAAGAGCCCCATGAATATAATATCAAAATACAAGGCTCTTTTAATGAAAAATTTTATGCTTTACAAGACTTTAGAGCTTCATATATAAAGTATTTGTAACACTGAAGTCTTTAAGTTGYACTTAGTAAAGAATTAATTGGCATATCCTAATTGAGTAGTTACAAATACGTTGCTGTGACACTCAAAGCGTTTATATGCTGGGAGTGAACCTGGGTTGTTGTGGTTTGACTTTTTTCTTTTGCCTTTTTTTTTTTAAAACTCATTTTCCAGTGGACTGAATATATTAGTGATGAATGTGCTGTGAAACTAACTGTTTGTTTCCATGCTGGAAAAGTTTCATGGCTCCAGCAATTGCTAGCCATTTTACCACACAGCATCCATCATTTTGTCAAAGTTTTAATGTTTTGTAGTGAACCACCTAGGAAAAAAAGGGGGAGAAAAGAATGACAAAACAGCCCAATTCTTTCATTCCATGCCAAAAAACTGACTGAAGTTTATCCCTGTTTGCCCTTGGAACAATTAATGTGACGTTTTCCTGAATGCCATACTAAATTTGATTGTCAGTTATTGAAATGTATGTTTAAATCACCAGTGATGCAACTCTAAATGCTTTTTTCATTAATGTCATTGAATCCTTAACCCAGTACCTCTGACACATAACAGAATTAGAAAGCCTTTTGGACCATTTGGCTGAAGTTGTGCCCTCGCTGCAGTATCTCAGTTTGCTTGGAAACATTGCTTGCCCAAATGAACTGGTCTGCAAAGAAAAGGATGAAGATGACTACCAGAGATACAGGTTAGTGTTTTCACCTGTAGGTGTGATAAAGCATGAACGTTTTGTTTTACTACTGGAGAAATATTAAACYAAAATCAACCCAGAGTCTSAAACAAACGTCTACTCTGTTCTGAAAGCATTGTRACATTCTGCMWTGAAACACCTGGGAATCTGAGTGGCCCCATTTCAGTGAGCTCATGCTCAGGAACCCTGTTTCAGGAAACATTTCAGTGCTGTATAGCACATGTCTGAGTTGAGCAGGTGTGCACAGGATTTCCTGAATGTGAGTATTCATGTACCCCCAACTCAAGGCATTTCCTTCTTTAAGGCCAAGATAAGGCAAGGTTTGCATACAGGAAGGGTGACAGGTAATAAAAAAAAAAGAAAAAAAAAATCACTCCACTGAGATAGCCAGTTGCCTTGTCTTCTGTTCATGTTTGATATGGTGCTAAGTTGCTTCTGTTAACACAGATTAAATGACTCCTCCTATATTTTATTATTACTTTACTCAGAGCAGTTACATTCTATTAAAAAAACCCCAAACTATCTTTATAACGTAATGTCAGTGAGCTACATTACACAAGAGCTCCTCTGAAATTTAATATGGAGGCTTGATAAAATACTGTAAGTCCAACTGAAATGTTGCKAAGAGTTGTAAGGATTATTTAAAAAAAACAACCCAGAAATACTTGTGACTGATGGTTATGAGTATAGATCCATAACTGATGGAATGTCTGCTAAGTGACATAATTTTCAGAGCTATAACCTTAAGACAGGTGCRACATTGATTATGCAGGGGAAAAAAAAGACATTCAATGTATTTTTCCTTGCTGCCATCTGATGCATTATTTCAGTCCTTGTGTGCTGGCACTTTGGCCATTGGCTGCAARTGGCATTTGGAGGCAAGTCAGAGCCAAGCAGTGCTGGTCACCTTGCCATGCAGAGCCTGAGCTTGCTTTTCATTAGGATCACCCACAGCATTCAGAGTTATGTAATAAACTCTGATCTTATCTTCAGGTAATCCAAACWGTGCTGTAGGAGTTAGGATAAAACAATACAAAGTAGGGGAGACTAAAAGCAGGGTTATGGGGAATTTATGGGCTTGAATTCGATGCATCCAGAAATGGTGTAGGTTAAACAGCAGCACAGCTGTCGCAGATGTGCATATATACTTCTTATATATACTTCTTAGCTTGTTTCAGATTTTCGGGAAGGATTTCTAGGTTGTCAGACTTTCACCTTTTAATGATTCCACTTTTGAATCCAGCTTAGCTTGTAGCAYTTTGGTTTTCATAGAGTAGAGCAGCCTAGGTTTAATAAAATATTTCCCGTTGCTCSCACACTTAAGTGGAAGGTATGCCTACTACCCAGCTTACAAGACTATAATAGTGCTGTCTCTATGTAAATTTATGTGACATGTGCTCTAGAAAATTGCTTAAAAAATGAATGATATTTCTACAGTTTACTGTTTTTCACTTTAAGTATGTTTTCTGACAATATGTCTCCTATTAATCATTTAAGCAAAAGTAGTACTTTAAAGGAGGCATTCAAAGGCAAGAACCCGTGGTTCATTTAGTGCTCTCTGAAAAAAATTCCTTATTGATTGACATCCTCTGTGGTTATGTGATGTAATATTTATAATATGTCACAGAGCCATACATCAAAACAAGCATGTCCCTTGTTTTATGTCCATGCAAAAATGGTGATTTCGGAGAGGTCAGGGTAGTTTTAGGTCACATTGTGGCAAACCACTATGTCAAAGTGTAAAGGAATTCTATTTATATATCTGCTGGAAACTGAAACATTGCTTCCATTTTCTTTCCTCTCATTTTTTCAAAACCATGGGTGTTTTTTTCCATATAAACTAGGTTAATTGAAGCACTTTTGAGGAAGAAGAATGGGTTTCTAATTAGTGGAATGATGTATGGTTCTGCTGCTATAATGAAAGCTTCCTGATCCTTTTCCGTTATTATTTGTTGCATTATATGAAATGTATTTGCTAGGCAGAATTAGACTCAGAACCCAAAACCATGGATTGATCTATCTGCCTATCTTTAGAATATATATCACCTACATGATGGAACTGATCAGAAGTACTCTTCTAATTTTACTCTGAGTGGTAATTCTGAGCTTTGAATACACATCCTGAGGCATCCTGAATGCAAATTTTGTCTTCCAGTTTCAGCAGTTTTTAATGGTTTGAAAAAACATTTTTCCTTAAAAAAGTTCCTTTCCTTTAATTTTGATAAATTTATCAGAAAGCCTCAAAAGATTGCAGTTGTGTGACTTTGAATCGTGTAAATACTTGAATTACGTGAACATTGTGCTTCAGCTGGCTTTGTTCTGTTCTGAATGGGAACTTCTTTTTTGTAAATTTTTGCAGTGACCATTGGAACCAGAGCTTCATTTTTTGTTGAGCTTYAATTTTGTTCCTGAGTTCAATTAGAATTCAGGCTGTTTAATTCCTCAACCAGAAAGAGAAAGGTGCTACAAATCAAAACTTTACTTAATCTTCTCATTCCAACAAACTGAAAAGATCTGTAAACCTGCCAGAATCTTAATGTTAAAAAATCAGGAAAATAATTTTTTAAAAATACAAGGTCCAGTGATTCAAAGTGATCTTAAAAACAGASGTTAAAAGTAATATTAATTTCTTTAAAAATAACTAGGTTTTATCAAAAATACTTGGAAAATACACAAAACTATGCTTTTGGTGAAGAAATTATGATCTGGTTCTTCAGGTGATCCATTGGTCTACAATTTCTATAATTTCATTACTAGAGATCTTTCCTAGTCCTTTTATACTGAAAAACCTTATTGGGGTTTTTTTCTCAAAGCAGTTATTTTTTGTCTAAGAACCACAGTAACCTTTGAATGAGTTGAGTTTTTTTTAGGGAAGAAGAAAAGGGGTTTTTTGCTATCCCTGTTATTCCTTCTCACATTTCAAATGTGTAGGAGAACAAATTGATGAAAAAAAAATCTCTGTGTTATTGGAATTTTTGCTTRAACARAAAAAGAAAATGGAAAGTTCCCCTCTGATATTTTTTAAGCAAACTTGTTTGGTTCATTTTAAAGACTCATGTTTTTTTCCATCATTGTTAAAATGGCTTTAGCTTGCTACTAAAAAAATAATMTTTAAGTTCTCTTTATCTTATTTTTTTTAGCTTTCTATATTTGGGTGTTAATATTTTGTACAAGTATATCTTGGTGATGAGGGCAAGGGAAAGCAGAATATCTAATATGTAATGGTGACAGGAAAATKTAAAAGCTTTTGGTTTCAATAGGAAGCAAGAAACACAGAAAAATAGCTTGCAAAACAGTGTCCTCTAAAATAACCTAGTCTCCAATCTCTGCTTTGAAGATTGCGTGAAAACAAAGGTCATGACCCAGAGATCAAAGTAACAGGAGTCAACACAGTAATTGCTGGTAGCTTCTGTTGTACTCACAGTTGGTCAGTCCTGTGGGTGTATTGTTTGCAGTGAAAACTTCAAACGTGGTGTTGCTGAACTGTGAAAAATCATCTGGGTCACAGTGTATTACAAAGCATTTGTGAATGCTGCAGGTGACCTCACCTATTTTCATTAAAGMAATATGATTGTGAAGGATTCATGCCATGTGTGAAAGTTTCCAGTGCTTGTTCATTCTTCTTTGCCTCCTTATTGACATTTCCTGGAATGATGCATTCATTAAATGCTGTTGACATGGAAACAAGGGCAAGTGGAAACAAATGCCYGAGTTTATTTTAAATTAGCTTAAAAGTACATGTGCTAGATATGCTATCTTTGGCTGGGGGAGCAAATGATGATAACCTTATGAAGTCGTCTTAAGATATAACAAGAAAGAAAGGAAGTGCATGCATTTTGYATGGATTAACTTTTCAAGCTAAATCAGTTATTCCCATCCCACAGTTTTGCTTGTGAGAAATGATGGGTCTTCTAGCATTTTCAGTGTTCTTGCAGTTTTCTTTTGTTTTGTTGTTGTTTTGGTTTTTTATTTAAAAAAAATAGCTGCAGAATTTGCTTGTCTATTTTAAGTAGTCTTGTATTTGGATGTGATACAAATATATATATTCAAATAAGCAAAAGGAGACTAGAAGTCCTCACTCAGTAATGAAAATAATGCTAATAGACATGGTTGTTACCAGTGAACTTACTGTTGAGGCTCTCTTTTAGCAGGAGGGATTGAAGTCTGTGGTACTTCTGTGTATGTTCYTGATGTACTTAATTAGATGATTAGAGTATTCCCTTACATCTGTATAATCTATGAATGCCACTTCAGTGTTTGAGTGAAGCCTTGTCATCTCACCAGTGCCTGGAAGAAAAGTCTGTGCTTGAAAGACATCAAATGGCCYCACAAGGTCCATCTGACACTGGCCTCTGGAAGGGTTCATCAGCAAGAACAATTACCATGTTTTTGTCCACCAAATCAACTGAAGTCCATAATACCCAACTTGTCTGTACTAACACAGCTAATCAAGGCAAAACTGTAATTACTGTTATGTGTATATAGAAAGATTTTTCTCATTCATAGAGTTGTTTGCTACACTGGAGAAGAACAGAGTGTGTTAAAATATTTGGGAGGTGGTGTGGATTTCTGTGTGACTTGCTAGCCCCTCAGAATTACGTGGCCATCACCAAACAGTGCCAAGGCTGCTCAGGGTCATGTGTGATACCTCATGCCAACATCCTGCCCTCCCTTCTGGAAGATGCTGGTTTAAGTTTATGATCTGYCTTCTTCCTCTCTGTATTTAACATATGTTTTTGTAGCAAATTCTGTAGCCAGCTATACACTCTTTAGAGGCAGAAAGGTGCATTTTTTGAGGCTGCAGAAGAAACAGTCACAGAACGTACTCTAGTTCACTGTCATAAACATGTTTGTTCAATTCTTCTGATTTCTTTTTTTTTTGTCTTTCTCCATTTAAATGCTGATCTAGCTTAGCTAACTTCAGGTTATTTATTTTTTTTTTTAGTTTATAATAGTGTAACTGAGAGCATAATCAGCCCTTCAAAGTTTGAAATAGGCATATTATTTTTATGTTCTATGATTGTTAAGGAAAAGAAATGTAATAGCACAGAAAATAGAAAAATGAAAGTAAACACTTTCTGAAACAGAAAGCATGTTGCAGGTATGAGACAGGTAGATCTAGATATTTCTGCATTCTTGTGGGCAAATATTTCTCAATTTTTCACAGCAGATTTCTTTTTTTTTTTTATTTTAAACTTTAATATTGATGCATATAGTAGAGTTTTGTATTCCAGTCCTTGTTATCTATAGTACAAACTGGAATACCTTACAGAATCTAGTTCTTGCAATAGTCTTTTCATTAAAGGTTCAGTGGGAGAGTTTGCAAATGTGCCTCTTTTCCAGTATTCTGACAGCTCTGTRTGAAAAGTCTTAAAATGGAGCTTTATTGCATGCAGCACATAGAAAATTGGTAAATGAAATGTTAATCTTTATTGTCATTTTTACTTAACTAAGATRGAAATAATGTGAAAATTCGTATTTTGTGGTCTTTTTCTATATCTGAGTGGTCCTGTTGGGATGATGAATACCTGTTATGAGTTTATTTTCATGGGACTCTTGTCAGCCATGCTGAGAGTCAAGGTGGGGAAGATGATTCTAAACAAAAGAAGGTGCAACTTTACTTAAATAAACAATTTCTGTCATCCATTGTGAGTTAGTGAACAGTTTACAGGCAATGATAAGTGGATCTAWGAGCATCTTCCTGGTGTGTCTAATTTTTACTTTTCTCTCTTTGAATCTCACCTTTGTCCTCATCACTGAAGATAATAACCTTTTGTCACACCACARCAAAGGTGTTAAAACCCAGTAATGGCAGTTTCAGAACACATGGGGCAGTGCTAAATTTGAAAATTATTAAGAAAAAAACAGGGGGATGGGGAGTAGGGAGACCCTGCCCCCCCAACTCTAACCTGCATAAACCTTTCTAAACTAAATGTAGACTCTAGATGGATCTTTCTTCATTAACCAGTACGCTTTTAACTAGTGATTTTACAAGTCTAAAACAGGTGCAATGTTTCATGCAATTTATGGGTCCCAGTGCCTGCCATAAAGCATTTTATGATAGCTGTGTGCTGTGTTATTAGTAGCTGTCTTTTTTCTGCAGCCATTGGTGTTTGATAATAGTCTTAAAACACCCAAAATTACTTACCTGCAAGCAACATTCCATAGTCCCTGTTGACAGTTTGAATAAGTTTAGTGCCCTTTTGTTGTACTTTGCCTTCAAAACAAACTGATTGAACCATCAATAGCTCCTGAAAGCTGACAGAGGCATGTCATCTGGYCTAACCCTCTGATAGTGGGTTATCTGTGGGAGTTAACCTCCCTGCATTGTTAACCGAAATGTTTTATGTACTATGCAACTTTAGGATACTGCTGAGATAACCTTAGTAACTAAGTCATACATCACAGCARAGAGATTTCGTGCAACAAATAACCCTGGATTAAATTTACAAGGGTTGAATTGATATTGTAGGGTGTTCATTCCCAGGCTTTGGTAATCCTTTCCTGTATTTTTTACTGCAAACTTGTGTTACATTTAGATTGAAGCTGCATCTTCATATTTCTAGCTAAAAYATATCCAGGAAGCTTGCTTTTTTTCTTCAGCCATTTAATAAGAATGTATTGTATTCTTTTCAAATAGCATAGATACTTCTAATCCCACATTTAGTAAAAAAGAATATGAATAAATGAGATTCAGAATGCATTTTCGGYGTTTAAAATAATTAATTGCCCATAAGCCTTCCTTCTACCAGTGGGATAATATTTATGGTACCTACTTTTTAGTATTTGCTCTGCTTAAGGAGTGTAAAATAGAWCCAACCCCAAACCTGTGAGTTGTGGAGTAGTTGGCTGTTTAATTTGTGTGGGTAGGGTTTTTTGGTTTTCTTTCTGGAACTGACAAGTACTAGTGCTAATTCTGTTTTTTGAAATGCAGTCAGGATGGATTAAAAATACAAAAATACATTTGTATCAAGGAATGCTATTATAATTTTAAGCTCTTTTGAAATGATTGAGAGACTGACATTAGGGCTGTGATCCAAAGTCAGCATAGATGACAGTGCTGTCTTATTCTGTTGTCATTTTTGTTGCAGCCTGCTTTTCAATGGCATATTTCATTCCATCATTAAACATTTGCTGATTTTCTAATACCGATGTTTTCTTCACCTGAATATTCATCTTTTCTCACCCTACACTTAGTGGGTGTCTTTACTCATTTTTAGCTTCACTCTTCTTCRCTCTTGACATATTGTTTCCTTCTGTACATGTCTTCATTTGAAAGAATCTGTTGTCATCAGAGCTTTTCTGCCAGTAATGCAAGATGGATAGCTTCTCCTCCAGTGAAAGATAAGGGCCAGCAAAATGCCAGGGAGTACTGGAAGGGCAGCCAGGAAAGCTGGAATGAATCTGAGAATGTGCCTGTCTCATAGGTCTGGRGCTGTTGTTTAAAAAAATGGTCTTAGGAGTTGTTGTGTTCTGTGAAAGTGACTCTCTTCTGCTGAGATAATTGAGAGCCATAGCTTGAAGATTCACATTTAAATTGTCTGAGCATTCCAAAACTGAGTGTTGTCAGTTTAGTTGTTAACAATTTATGAAGGTGTGGCTTCAGAGGAATGGTGTACTTGATGGAAAGATTTATTTGCACCATTAAATTTTGCATGGTTTTGGAAGGGGGAGCATTACAGTGTTTTTCACATGTTYATGTGGTTTTGACAACAGTATCATAAGATCAACTTTTACCTTTGAAAAAAACAATTTTTTTCTGTGTTTTTTTGGTTGTTTGTTTGTTTGTTTTCCAAAACAGTATGCAGAGTTTTCTATTTCTTTAATTTCTTCCTCCCAGTGCCAGAAGGGATCAGTGTGATGAGGACAATGACTGACCTGGGGTTCAWGCAGAGCACCTAGGCTGGGGAGCACTACCATCACCTTTCTAACCCCTGCCAGCAAAAGTCTGATATTGCCCTTACTTCACAGTGTCTGATTGACATTTGGTTGACTAAATGCAAATGATGTGTAATTGAGGTGGTTCGATATTTGGATTTGCCAGGGTTGTGCCTTGCTTTGGTTTTGCTCTGCCGTGTTCTCTCCCTCCACAAGTGAGAAGCCAATAGTATTTTTCTGAGGCTAGAAACCTGCTATCCTTTGAGTAGAAATGATAAATAGAATAGAATATGATGAGTCCTAAATAAGAACTTGGAATTCCTAGAATATATTTCCCATAAATACTCTCTCCCTGTGTGCTTCTGTAGTTAATCCCGAGGTGGAATCTGTATGCCATGAGGACAACTTGTCTCTCTGGTGGGATCAAATTGGAATTCTCCTTCCAAATGCTGGTCATTGTGTTTTTAGGAAAATAAAATTCAAAAATCCAAAGAAGTGCTGGCAAATGGTAAGAATTCTTGCAGAGAAGTTGGTTGGCAATTTCCCATATCTCAGATTGATTTTCTCCCRCAGTGTGGGTTGGAATTTTTAGTATCACTCAACATTCCTTTTCCCAAACAGGCAATGCAGAACAATTTCCAAGTTATTCTGTTCCTTGGTATGCTTTATACCTCCCTTCTATAGAGCGAGAACACACATGTCCATGGTGATAATTGTGTTTGATCCACCAGTATTAAATGGYTTTGGTTTCCTCTGAGAGAACAAAGTAAGTATTATGACTTTGTACGTAAGCTACATTGCATGAAAAAGGTGAATACAGAGAGGAAACAAAGGCTGTTGTTATTTTTGGCTGTTAGTTTCTTAGTCCTTGAGTCTTTGAGTATGTCTTTGTGCATTTCTGGATTTTAACTGTGTGTATTTTGATATCTGTCAGATATTTTGTCCTGCACAAGTTGAAAAACCTGAAATTTCTCGATACTCGGAAAGTAACCAGGAGGGAGAGAGAGGAAGCCTTGATAAGAGGTGCCTTCATGAAAGTGGTYAAGCCTAAGGATGCTAAGGTAGGAGAGTAAATGGAAATGGTAACAATAATATGATCCATTAACAGTATTTTTAAATAACTCCAAGAGCCTGGCTGCATCTTTTGCTAAGGTAAGAGAAAAGGTGAAACCTTTCAGATGAAAGGAACAATAAATGTGGTCAGATGGGAGACACAAGCCTTAGTAATTTTTCTGTGTTTTAATGTAGAAATGTACAGGTGCATATCTAATGGGCTGTGGTCATGTCATCAAATTTCTGGTTTCAATCTCTGTTTCACATAGCAAAGTCACTAATATGTGTCACTGAGCTTAAAAGAATTTTTTTACCCTGTCCAAGGAAATGTAACAACTGCGTGATATACTTTTGTGAAAGAATGCTATTTTTTCTGACAAGTTGTCCCTTGCCTTATATGTTAAACTCAAATGCCTATTGCAGAGCTCACACCTGTGGTGTTTATTGGCTTTTAGTGAACCAGTTGATTCTAATTTTGTATGATGTTACTTAATGTGGTGACCTGCTAATAATGACAGCATCAGAGAGACAGTTTCAGTAATCTGAGCATTTAATACAGCTTCCATCAGCTCTGGGCATCCTGCTGAAGCAATCAGAATGTGAATGTGAATTCTCCACTTTGCCTTCTTTTTCCATTGTTGATCAATACTTGATAACAGCAATCTGTGGTGYGCTCAGAGCACGTTAGTGCTGCAGAYCTTTCTTAAAACTCTGCTCAAGTTTTCAGTCTACTTGCTTTCTGTTTGCTGCYTTTTCTCTAAAGTRTGCCATCAATAATTTATTGCAGATTTCCAATAATGCTGAATAGTAATGCAGTGGTTATGGAAATGCACTGTTTGGTAGCATAACAGTGTTGCTAGATAAATGCATTATCATGAGTACAATTGCAGTGCATTACAAATTAATTCAGACTTATTAATTTATAACTACTAAAATGTTAACAGTTCTGATACAAACATTGCTTTGATATATTGTTTACCACTGCCTTTAGWTATTTCAGCTTCATATATGTAATGAATGGAAAAATTTATTTTTAAACTGTGATGGAGATCCTATTCACAGCAAACCATCTTTGAATCTGGCCAAATGCAACAGCTGAATTGTGTTAGGTATAGCATATGTAAGTCATCTTTTRCAATTCTTCTTATCTAATCAGATTTTGGATTTGGTGAAGTTTTTCTTTCAATTTATCTGTTACATCTTTCATKTAAGAGTCTACTCTGTGAATTGCATCCAATTTAATAGTGTAAGAGAAAAAAATGTGTCTCTCAAATTTGAAGTTACTTTTCTGGATTAAACTTCTTTTTAAGTCAATAGGTAAATTACTTAACAAATTTAGGGATAACATCTTTTATATCTACAATTGAACCTTTTTTATAGTTTTGAATTATTTACTCAGTAAGTCTTATGATAAACCATACATTTATTTCAGAAAATTTGCAGAAGGCTCCAATTTGCTGTTGTTATTGCCATACTAAAGAGTTTTCTTCCTTCTTTATAAATGGTTCAGKAGAAATCACTGATGGTAAAATCATTGTAAATTATTTTTATGGCATGAATTAATGCTTCTTAAGGTGCTAKGAAATTACCCTCATCATACAATATTATATACATAACACAGAAGTGGCTGATTTAAAATAAATATTAAATTTGATGCAGGTATTATAAAGAGCTCCAAATTGTTTTGAATCTGGGCTTATTTCCTAGGATATTCATGCTTATATTACACATGCATGCAAACTCTTTCTGTGTCTGAGAAGAMTCAGAATTTTCTCTGCACATCTGCTTTGAGATGCTGCTAAGTATGTGTACAGCCATTGACAGCTCTGCTCAGAGACCCCAGCAAGCAGCATTCCTCCATAAATCACAAAGATGATGTGCACAATAACTGTACTTTTGAGTTCTGTCATGTGTTATACATTGCATACATAATGGGGTTTTATTCTCTAGCCTTCACATTTCCTGGAGCTTGTGTTCTCTGTTCATCAGTTCCACTCCCACACAGCTGTCGATATTTCTGACCAGCTACAGGCAGGTACTGGTAATTTATTTTAAGCTTTGTGAAACTAGTTAGATATTACACCTTGATCCAAACTCACAGGAAGATTGCAGCACATCCAGTATTGGTCATCAGAAAAACTCCTTRATAAGCTGGCATAGTGATATATAAGACCTTGATGATGTTGAACTTCCCAATAATGTGGAGGTTTTTTTTTCCTTTCATCTAAGGTAGCAGGCACTGGGTCAGCCTGTGCTTACCAGGAAAGGAGGTGCAGTGATTAGTATTGATGTTGGTGGGTGCCACATGAAAATCTTCTGCCAGATTTAGTAACAACAGTGGGCCTTTCAGACCTACTTTTTCAGAAAACAAAAACCCCTAAAAACAGCAAATCAACAAAAAATCCTAACTTACGTGGTGTTTTCTTTCCCCCCATTATGATAAGCAGGAGATGGTGTGGCTTATTCAGCATAAAAGGCAGACTGATGATCTAAAGAGGCTGTGATGTGAAGAGTTGTTTTCATTTTAGTCTTGACATGAAATACTTGGGAGAGCAAAATACCCCACCAAGAAAAAAAATACACAAAATGAGAATAAAAGCAAGAAATTTCCATCTGACTAGCTTGTGTTTACTCAAATGCGAGAGTATCTAGCAATCACGAGTCATCACTAAGTCATAAATATTTTATTTTGTATAAATTTTTTTTTACTTTCATTATTCCCTATTTTTTTAACAGAACACTACACTTGTGCTTTGCTTCATTTCATCCTTTGTTGAAAATGCATCTGTTTGTGATATGACTGTCTTATGGAAAGATACAATCATTTATTAGAAAACAGTTTAATGTTACAATGCAGTATTCCTTCTCAGTACGTAGGTGAGCTAAACTTCATTATTTTGTTATGTTTATGTTTTCTTTTGTCAAAATATTGAACACTGTATCATGCCTGCTTTTAATAAAGACTGGGGAAGTCTGGCTGGATGAGAGGCATTGAGCCAGATGAGGAAGCCTTGTTTAATGACCAGACCATGACCTCATTTCATTGGCATAAGTGTRGCTCCAAGTGGAAGATGCCTGTCCAGTGTGAAGTGTGTTTCTGGGCATGACAGCATTTCACATCAGAAAGACAGCTCAAGAATACAACAGTCRAAATTGCTTAATTGTGTCCCAGCTTTGTAATTATTCATCTGTGCTCCTACAAAGAGTACAGTTGTCATTTCTTGACATAATTATTTAAAACTGGACCCCTCTTTGGTTAATAGGTATATGAATTGTGCTTCCAACTGCTTCATTTTTCAAACTTAGAGATGCAAAGCAAATGTGACTTGMGAAAATATGTTAAGAATACACATTTTTACATTGTATATGATATAA
This sequence comes from Alauda arvensis, assembly GCA_902810485.1. NCBI lineage: Eukaryota > Metazoa > Chordata > Aves > Passeriformes > Alaudidae > Alauda > Alauda arvensis. The sequence goes on from CADDXX010000033.1 coordinate 1,829,464, forward strand.
ATAAAATGAAATTATGATGTATCGAAGTACATAATTTCATATTTTAAAGGTCTGTATTCATGATCATTTAATCTAGATTATAAAATGTGGATATATCTATTTAAGTGTGTTGCTGTGAATAGATACACACTGCCATCATATCTTTAAAKATAAATTTAATTATTTGATACTATGCTGTTACAAAATACATAAATTTCCATGTATTTTTCAACCCCTCTTCTCCAGAAATATTTTTTGATTTACTGCATTTTTAAGGTTAACATTTTCATCTGTTTAATTTATRGTAGTGAAAGAAAGCAGAAGGCATTTGGTCACCAGTARCAGYTTYGTAGCTTATAGGGCCRAGTCATTGGCAGGTATSCTTAGATACACTTCCAAGTAACAAACTTAATATTAAATGGAGTTATTCTGCTTCCTTACCAAGATCTTTACCAAAAGCATCTTGTCCACTGGCTGTTAGGGAACTCTGTACAATAAAAAAAGGCAGTTGTAGGTGTTTTGAATTTTTCAATGTTTTTTCACTCTCAGATCCATTGTTTTCATCACAAGTTATAATTATGAAACCTGACATAGCATTTGTTCTCTAAGGAGCTTAGATGGAGACACTGAAGCAGAAAGGCAAGTCTAACATCTTCATTCCATGTAATAAATGTCTGTGATTCATGCCCACAGTGTTACTTGAAGGGTAGAAGGAGATTATKTTATTATGCTAGGAAGAGTTAATATTTAGGCATTACCTTTTAAGAAATAGGGTGAGATAAAATCTACAGTGTTGCTTTCAGATCACTGGCAGTATTCTTGTGTTTAAGCTCATAGGAAAAACTCTTTATCAAAGTGACCARTGCTGATATATGCTTCTACTAAAGTCAGATGAGGAATGACTTTAGTAATTTCTGTCCTAAACTATTTAACAAGAATCMTACTTCTCTTGAATAGATGTATTCTACCTGCTTCCATGAATATAGGCAAAACATTTTTGCCAATGTATCTCATGTACCTTTTTACCCACTCCCTAAATTAGGAAAATGAGSCTGGTTTTAAAAAGTAAATGAAAGGAGACAGATAAAACTTTGGAGAACAGCGGCATTGCTCACAATCTTTTTCTTTTTACCAATGCCATTGTGTAGAGATCTTGGTTTATTTAGAGCATTTGAAGAACACGCAGAGTAAAGGGCTTCTAAAGTGTAAAGAATGATTGTGTCAGTGAACTGCTAGCTGATAAGATACCTCTTTGAGAGAGCTTTCACATAACAGGGTTTCTATTGTCAGATGTCAGAATTTCACATACCTAAACAAAACAAGGACATGAACGTAAGACTCCAATCTAGACTGTGATGCAGTAAATAATATTTACTTCGTTGTAGCAGTCATGCAGTCATCCATTTTACTCCTTGGAAAGTTTAGGTATTTTAAGCAGAAGTCCATAACGTGTTTGGTTCATAACCTGCTGTAATTCCAGCTGGTAGTTCAAGAGGAAAGAATAGACATGTGTGGGTCATGTGTRTTAGGGTAGAGAGAAAGACTCTTCTTCAGTGTTGCTTCTTATGTTGATATTTCTTAAAAAAAAGAAAGCCTCATATGTGTTCTTTGGGTAGGTTTTATGTAGGACTACACTATCTTAATTTCTATTAAATATACGGCAGGGAAAAGGTGATGGCTCTTTCCTAAAATTATTCCCTTAAAAACAGACACATGATTGTCATGAAGGCCATATTATTCTTGCCATTAATGCTCCCAATGCATTTTTCAGATAGGAAGGGGTGTTATTCCTGGAGCTCTGGCCTGAATCCAGTTCAGGTGATTACATTCTGCCTCCATGGATTTCTCTACAGTCTCCATTTACTAAGGCATTCTTCTCCACCTTCTGCCCTGAACTGTTCTGTAATGTTGCAGTGTGCTAGTTAACCAGCTGCTGCTTTGCACCTGAAAAGAGTGTATCTTTCAGTAGTAATGAGCAAATTGATCCCTTTGTAAGGCTTAATACTTGTAAAGCACTTGGAAATGCTCTGATGAATGGCAGTGGGCACTGTATAGAATTCATGCCTCCATTTAATTGAAGAAATTATTGTGACAACTTGTTTATTACCGCTGGCTTATTTTTTTTGGTGGTTTGGGTCTTTTTGGTTTTTTTTGGTTTGGGTTTTTTTTGTTTGTTTTTTCTGGTTTTTTTTTGGGGGGGGTTGGTTTTGTTGTTGTTGCTTTTGTGGGGTTTTTTTAAAATTTTCATTTGTGGGTTCAGACACATGGAAGTTTCAATAATTAGATGCTGGCTTTTGTATTATCTACTCAGTCTATGTAATAAAATGCCATCCAGCAGAATGTAAAACCATGATATCAGACAGTAGGATCAAGATTGTCTTAGATTCTTAATGGATCAATGTGGCTGGAGTTTTATTTTGGAGTACAAGCAGAGCTTCTTCTAGTTCCTCTTTTCTAATGCAATGGATCTCTTTATCAGATGACACCAGGGTTAAGCACAGGAGTTRTTCATATGTTGAATTTTGTAAAAAAGGAATAAAGAAAAACGGGGCATTGGCAAAACTCTTGGCCAGCTTTTGTCTAGTCTTATGTTCCTATAGGTGATTATTTTTTTTCCTGGACCTTAAGACACAGTATGGCACATGTACTCACAGTTATTTTGGTGTGTTATTCCCATTGAAGTAGGAGAARGGAATACAGGGGGCCTTGCCCCTGATGAGTCACAGCTGTGTTAATTACCCAACACAGCCTTGCCCCTGATAAGTCACAGCTGTGTTAATTACCCAAATGGCCTTCCCCTGATGAGTCACAGCTGTATCCAATAAAGAGCAGTGATAACAGGGCGTGGCTTGGCTGGTGAGGGGAGGATCATGATCAGGGATGGTGAAGGAGAAGGATCCTGAGGAGAGAGAATCAGTGCTGTGAGGTCAGTSTGGGTCTGCAGTCAGAGCCTGGTGTTGGAACACACAGTCTGGCTGGGTAAAAGCCTGCAGTCAGAGCTTGCAAGCTAATCCCTGCAGTCAAAGGCTGCAAGGGAAACCTACAGTAGGGGCCAGAGTCAGTGAATGGTTGGAGTCAGGATGGCTGAGCTCTGAAGAGGACTCTTTTCATACTGGGGTAAGCAMGATGTTTGTGTCTCAGCTCATTTCTCCCCTCTAACTGGCTGCTGCAWCAGTCTTCATTATCATGGTTAGAATATATGTCAATTTTTAGACATGAAACAAAGGTCCAGGTATAATTTTTCTTTCTGTAAACTGTTTTTGCAGCAATATTTCTGAAAGACAAAATCAGTGGCAAACTACCACTACCACAGGACCTACCTGGAATTTTGTGTATGAGAAGCACCCGGTTTACAAGTTGGAAGAACTGTCATGGTTGATTTTATATTTATTGCTTGTTTTGACTGTGGTTGGATGTCCCACAGTTTTCACAGCAGGCTCAGCAGTGTATTTATGTGCTGTGTTAAGATGAGGCCTGGCTTCCCTGATTCCCTGACCCATGAAAAGCTCCCCAGCTGTTAGAGATAAACATGGTTGAAGGGCCACTGCCACTGAGGACAAAGATGATTTGTTGTTGTGATCTTCTCAGGAGTGAATCTTGCAGCAAGGAGTGACTGAASAACCAGCACTTCATCACATAGACTGTGATGCAAGTACATTATATAGCATCTTATCATGGAATGAGTGCCAGGTTTTTGGTTTTTTAGTGTTGCTGTAGTCAGCTGGATTGAGTCAGAGAGGACAGGAACTACAGGAAAGGTAAAATGCACAATATCTCTGCTCACTTTAGAAACTGTGCAAATGCCCAAAAATAGCAGCCTAGTGCCATTTTAGATACTCTAAAGTATAGAGCAGACCCCTGTAGGGATGACAGATCAGTATCTTACATAGAAGATATTTTTTTTTGAAGCCACCATGGGAGACCAGGCAGGGATACTGTAGAGTGGGTAAAACAGCGGTAGAAACTTGTGTTTAAGCAACTAAATCCTGCCTTTCCTGTTGTGCTAAAAGAGAGATTGTGTGCTTGAAATATTGGCAGGTCAAGAACACCCAGAGCATTACAAAAAATAATCCTTCCCTTCACTAACATCAGCCAGAGTGTGGTCCAAGAGTCAGATAGGGCTGTGATGAGGTCATCTCCTAAAAGCTCACGCATATCAGTCATTCTCTCTTCATTAATGACTAAGAACATAACCAATTTAAAGCTGGTTTATGAGTTATTTCAGGAAAAGAAAAGTTGTTTTCAGAGAAGGGCTAATATTTCTTCCCTTGTCTCCACCCTTACCAGAAATGTATAGGCCAAAGGGCTGTTTTGTAAGAAATCCTGAATTTCTTTGCTTCTTTGCTTGTGATGTTCTAAAACTGCTCCCTCTGTCAAAGAAAAAGGGTGCAGCACAGGTTCATCTKCTCCCTTAAAATCATACTGAAGTTGCAGATTCTGGTTCCAGTTCCTGAATGTTAACTGAAGCTGATATGCTAACGCTTTTTAATTTTGTTCATCTTGCAGACAATGGACCTGGCATAAAATCTTTAAGGTTTGGTGACTTAGGTTATGGATCTGTGTTTGAGGGGAAAACCAGGGGTTCATTGTGTGGGATAAAAAGCTAAAAAATATTTGTGACTGAGGGCTGGTGTTCTCTTTGAAGGAATTAGTGAGATTATAAAACTTTAGCAGTAGACTGTTGCCCTAATTGATCTTATTCATCCTAGAGAAATGTTCATAGGAAAACATACAAATTGYAATTAACTCTGTARTTAGAAACATGTCTAAAAATAAATAAGGAAAATGTCAATCACWTTTCAAAAATGACATCACTTTGAATCCTGTTCTGTGAATGAYCTGTTTTAAAGGTAGGTTTTCYTGAGACTTTAGCAGATAGGGAATCYGTMCTKAAGTKATATGCATKTAATTTTCAAATGTSTATGAGGCATGCTTCAGTTCTAAAGTATTAAATGTATTCRTAGCAAAGAACCTGGTAGGGGCATGTGCRTTGTCCCAAAGATGATTCATTTCTCTTTCAGCATGGTGGGGTTTGAAAGTCTTAGGCATCCATTCTTGTAAAAGAACCTGGGGGATATTTGCTTAATGATTAGATTRCTGTTGCCTTTGTGATGCTAACTTATGAGCTTGGAAGCAGAAGGTGAAGTTTTTTCTTATGTCAGTACAGCAAACCATGCTATGTCTCTTTATTCTGGTAAAGTTCATTAGGAAATGTATCATTTGAGTTAAAATAAGAGGTAAATTCAGGACTGAGAAACTACTACTTTTTTTTTTTTCTTCACACATTATAAGACTAAACATACAACTTTGTTCATGTARCAGTTACAAACAGTTCACTGTGTAGGCCAAATGCTCTCTAATGCAGTAAAATTAAGAAATAATATGCTTTGAAAGTGATTTATGAGTGTGGTTAAACTGCCAGATTTACAAAGAAATAGTTCAGATCTTGGGAAGCCTCAGGAGTCACGTCAAAAATGAATTTGACCATGATTTAAACTGCTACTTTTCTTACATGACATTTAATATGTGTACTTTGGAGGCCCATATGTCTTTAATAAAATAGCATTAAGTTTTAAATATGATATGAATGCAGTTAGTTTCTAAATTCATAACCTTTTCCACAACTCCAAAATGCTAACCAATAAGGGAGTCACACATGCAATAAAACATAAACCTTAGAAATTAGTTTTTTATTAGAACGGTTAGACATTTGGCAGCTGAGTTGTAATAAATACGTGCAGCCAACGTGGGTTTATCAGYCTTTGTTTACACTGTAAGCAACTGGGACCAGACAACTAATTATAACTGAGGAGCAARGGTCATGAAAAGTATATTTTGTCCAGTGAATCTGTGCTTGCCAGGCGAACCCTATAATGCTAAGAAAAGTCATTTATTAAGAAGAAACACTACAGCATGTTTTTCAGTCAAGTTTGTCAGAGAATATAATATTTATTAGAGAGTCATGTACTTAAGGGTTGTTCTGAAGTAGTAAGTGCTTCAAAAATCATGAAAATACAGACATGAAAAAACATGCACAATTTGCAAAGGATTTCAATGTTCAGCAAATGGTGGCCAAAGAGTTCAGTGTTTCATGAAAACAGCGAAATGGGAGTCCTGTCTATGCTGGAGTTAATAATGACAAGAGAATGCTATAATATTTTAAGGGGTATTGTTGTGCAAGTTTATTTGTTCTATTAATGTTGTTAAAATAATGTATTATAACATTGCTTTCTAAAACAGAAGTTAGCTCTCAACAAAACCAGCGTTCTAGGTAGCTTGAGCTTTTACTCAAAATGGCAAATTCTGGTTTGCTTGCCGAGTTCCTCTATTTGTTCAACATGCATAGAACAATGCTGCAAGTCTGTTCACATTTTCTAGGTAGTCTGACTTTCTGAAGAAGGCAATGGAAATGGTGAGGGAGTTATGAAAGATTTTCTGTGTGGTCTAAAGTGTGTGGGGAGATGGGGCATAAAAACTTGATTGTGGTATACTTTTTCCTTCAAAATGCTTTCAGTGATTTGATTTCTGGTTAGTGTGGCTCTAGAAAAATGACAAAAACAAAATTTTAWAAGTCTGCTTTGAGATGTATTGCAAAGTATACATTCAAATGCTAATCTCTGTTCCTCCAGAATTATGGGTCCCCTAGAGCATCCAGRAAATTATTAACAGCATGTAATCCAGCTCAGTTTGAATGCATCTTTACTCTGTTAGCCAAATCTTTACATAATACAAATCATTCTACCTATAAAAGCACAAATATGTTATTGTTCTCAACAGGCAATTTAATGCAGCTATAGGGAGGAGAATAAGAGAAAAGAAGATTACAAGCTAGCTGATCATGCTTTTATTTCTCTTAAATCTCCCAGCATTTCTCTGTGGTTGTACTTGTTTAAAGATTGTRCACAACTGTGCTATCAATATGATTTGGAAAGCAAATCAGCCTAAATATGAAGTTTCAATGGGTGTAGGTTTTAGGGGATTTGATAAATTTATCACAAATATCCATTTTACCCCAGAAGCAGTGCTAAACCTGTAATCTTTTTTCTTATAATTCTCTTGAAGAGTCCAGTTTTGCTGTAGAGAGCTCAGTTAAATTTGCCACCCAGTTGTGCAGCTTTAGCTGTAGAATAGCTATTAAAGTTAATTAATTTCTGGAGGGTTTTCTCAAAAGGACCATTAGTATGAATACATACAGAAAGCATATGAACAAGGGAGAAACTCATTTTATTGAAGTAATACACAGCTATTTCCAGTCATGCTGTGGACTCAGAATCCTGCTCCAATGGAATTATGCAAACGTGATGAAGTTTAACTCACAATTCCTGTAAGCAGGAGGGTGAGTCCACTCTGGCATATGTGTGAATTGTTGGTTTTTATTGCTACACTCTGCTCTATTATTCCTTTCATTATTTGCCACCTGATTCTGGTTTGTGACTCTTCCCAGAAAGTTTTGCATCTATATTATGATAATTCTTTTGCTCTTTTGTGTTGCTTTATTTTCCACTGAGCACGTGTCATTATGTTATAGATCTGCTACCTGATCACCAGTAATTGAAAATTCATGTAAAATGTTTAGATATGAGTAAGCAGTCAGCCTGTTATTATTATTAATTGCACACAGACAATGTGACATAAATGTTGGCTTTAAAGTGAAAGGTGAAGACACTAACACAAGAGAAATCTGTCTAGGAAGAGGAATGCAGTAGGAGGGGCAGTGAATGTTCTTATTCTACCTGTTTTCATCAAGCCCATCAAGCATGAACTGGAAGAAACTGTACATAATTCAGCAGAAARAAATGTAATTTCTGAGTTTGAAGTAGGGTATCACCTGCCTGTTTTGCAGTTAACTACATGTCTAGTCCATTGGGTTGAACATAAGGTATAAAATATATTTGCTGCTGTGTCTTAGAGAACTTGCTCACTTTGCATGTATTTTGGCAGGAGTTTTGTGCTTTCTATAATATTGCATATTGTTCAAGAGAAGTCCAACAGGCCACAATATTAATCTAATGCCTCAGGACTGCTCAAATTTTTAACTATCTTTCTTTTGTGTAATACCTCCCAGCTTTCCTCCTTCCTCTTATGTGATAATTTCTTTGTATCTTTATAGTCTGGGACTCTACAGGGCTGTTTCTTCTAAATAACAAGTCCAAGATGTTGTGTGCAGTTTTGAAAGATAGAATGCTCTAACAGTCTGGGCAAAAGCACTGCATGTGYGACACAAAATTTTTCTTTCACATGGAGAAAACTTTTGAATCCACTTTTATGTCTGTTGAGGAGGCCCTGATGGAGCAGTCTGCTGTGTGAGCAGTAGGAACAAATCCAGATCTGTGCCATGCCAAATGGTCATTCCAAAGCAGAACTCGTTGAAATAGCTGCATGTGTTATTCTAGTTTCAAAACAACCAAACTGTCATTCTCTAAATATAAACAAGTACTGCATTGGCAAGATTTTCAGCAGCAGCTATACAGGTARTAACCTGAGAGGAATACTTTGGGTTTCCTTGTTTATCTCTGACAGTAGAGAACATGTACAGGGTGGGAAAATAGTTCAGYGTGTTAGTAGAAAAATGCCTTTAAATTGAGCTCCTGTGCCAGGGCAGAAGGGTGCATGGTTTCTCATAAAGGACACACCTAGCTTTCTGGGAAACRTTGCTGCAAGGCCATTGGCAGTTGCAAAATAAGGAAAGAAAAAGATAGAGTGATTTTTATTTTCCTGACTTATTTTTGAGCATGAAACTAGATATGTTATTTTTCATAACAACTTTCTGATTTAAAGGCAACAGCARCATAGCTTTTTTGGGTCTTTTTCTGCCCCATATGTTTACCAGTTTCTCTGGAGAGAACTTCAGAAGACTTGTTGTTTATGTGAAGTGCTCTTTTGCTGCGCTCTTTCCTCTGCCTCCCTGCAAGCAGAAATGAATAGATAGGTTGTTGGTAGAGAACTTACTTGCTTTGTCCTCTTGAGGTCATATTTTGGCAAGCAGGAAGTCTATTTTTTTGATTTGATAAACCCCTAGTGGAATATGGTTTGGCTTGTAMAAACTGCTGTACACAGAGCCAGTGGTTGTCTTGTCCTTTCTAGCCTGGTCTTCCACCTTCTGCCCAGAATTCAGAGGAAACCAATGATCGCTGGCTGAGGCMGTGTCATATGAGAACTGCTGAAAATTTATGGGGTTCTAATTAAACCTCAAATGCACTAATTCAAGCCCTATAAATCTTGTGCAATACTGGTGCAGTTAAGTTAACATGAGGGCTGATGTGGTCTGGGAGAACAAGGCAGATGCCTGATATTCTCTGCAGCTTTCCAGCTGGGAAGCAATTATGTTGCAACCTAGGCTGTCCAGTGATCCCAAAGACAGTTCATAGATGATAATTTAAAGTTTACTTTCTGTCAGGGAATGTTGAAATGTTGTGTGCAGACCAGTTATTACAAATTTGAAAAGTCAGATTTCTTCTTTTGGCTTCCCTTGCTGGGGAAAAGGTTTGGCTGAGGATTTTGCCTATGCTACAGTTACCTGAAGGTGAGAGTAGTTTATCCCAACCTATGTACCAATAAAAACAATTAAAACACTGCATTGTCAAGGCTGCTGTTTAGAAGGATGCATGATATATGTATTCTGTGTGGCAGAAAATGTTATATTTTCATATGCTTCCCTAAAGAAATAGATTAATCAAATACTAATATGCTATGTAAATTGAAATTGTAGCTACTTAATCTCAAGGTGGAGAAGAGCTTAAATTGATGGTGTATCATTTTTTCATCTGAAATAGAATCGTGGTGGAACACTTTTAGTTGGTAGAAACTTGCTGTAGTGAGAATAAAATAAATAATTTACTTGTCCCCATGACTGTACTTCTTGGCCTAGGCTGAAGGGACACCCTTTGTATCTGTAGTAAAATCCTGCCTGTTATGCAGTGGCTAGAAACAATTCACATTATCAGCAGAGCCAGGATTTCATGCTTTCTCTTCYACACTACTCAAAGAAATACTTTTCTGATATAACTGTATTGGAGAAGGCTTACTTTTTTTAAAGTAAGTTTTGCTTACATGTAGGCTTTTAATGCTGGGTCTTCTCCATCCAGAAAAAAGTTAGAAAAATAGCGTAATCACTCTTTGCTGTGTTAGGGCCATAGTAAAACCTTTCTGTCAAGAAAAGCAGGTGGGCCAAGTAAAAAGAAAATCTTGTAATCATAAGGCAGCCTGGGAGCATAAGACAGCACTTTTGGAGGATTGATAACATGGCCCTGATGTGAATCTTGTGTGCAGATTCAGACATATGCTTGTGTGCTCTTTCCAGCCCTTCAGGATTTGAGGTTTTTTGGAGGCTAAGAGCTTCATTGTCTTTACAAGATCTTTTCTTTCTCCAGGTTCTGTATATGTTGRGAAGTCTTTCAAAGCCCTATGTCAGATCTGTTCTCCGTGTGAAGTCTTTATAAATATTTATATAGCCCTRCTGAGGAAGAGTCAATCCATTAGACTGCTTTAGGCTAAGATTAGCACTTCTGAAGCCTATTTAACCAGATAGGAGTTTACTTTATTTAATAACGTTAAAGAGATAGTAAAAGAAAGCTTCTTTATCAGATAATGGTAAGAGCCATGAAACAGGCTTATTAATGTCTAACTATCAAATTATACTTGCCTCCAAATTCATGGAAGTAGCATAGTAATTGCCTATTTGATTCCAGGCAGATTAACATGCTTGTTAATGTTGAAGCTGTTTCCAGTGTGTGCAAGGCCCTTGATGAGGTCAGCAGCCRGCCCTGCTTTCTCACTTCATACCCAATGAACCAGTGCTGGGCTGAGATTGTATGGCAGCTAATGCTGATTTTTTAACATTTTTAATTTTTTTTTTTTTTTTTACCTTCTCAGACATTTTATGATGTTCATGGAGAAGCATCTTGTGATTCATACTTGACTCATAGATATCCATAACTGTACCAATACTTGCCACAGGCAACTTGTGCATGTACAAGTGAAGTGAAACAGCATCAAGACAGAGATATTAGTGGTCCAACACAGGCTGAAGATTTCTTGTATTACTGTTAACTTCTAGGGGGAATAAAAAAAGTATYTTTGGATAGCACAGCCAAACACTGGAAACAAATCTCCCAGGCAGAAGCATAACTTTATGGTTATTTTTGCAGACCTATATGAAGGGTAAGTATATTTTGAGTTTAGTCACATGTGCCACATAAGAGACATCAGTGTGTGGATGTCTATTTATGGTAACCATCCAACCACATACCTCTGAAATAACCATTTCTCTTAATTTATATGTATTTATTATCCCTGAATCTCTGGTATGTTTTCAGAATTCTCTTGGCAGTAATATGAGCATTTTGTAGCTCCTGAAACCATCATATTGTCATATTTTATATGTATACRTGAGTTGAAGATTATACAATCCAGAAAACTATTCTTGCTGTTCCTTTGTTCTCTTGCCACCCTGTGCTAGACTGACATCTAGAACATGTTAGTCCCAAATTCCTTCTATATCACTCAGAGAAAGAGACTTTGAGAGACCTTTGTATCAAGGAGGATCTTCATTCCGTCTAATGACTGCCTCTGAAGTAAGGAGTGATGAATGCCTTTCCTGAGTTCACAGCCCAGCCACTCCCACCACAGAAATTGGGGTTTTTTTGTTCCTTTTGAACAAAGGCATTCAGATCTCCCTTTCTATCTCCCTTTCTCTACCCATCCCTGCTTCCAAAGCAGGGCAGATTGACTCTCATAAATGGTAGGATTTGGAATAGTTTTCAAGATGATGTCAGAACAACATGATTAAAGTACTTTTATGGTGCAAGATAATGCAGTAATACTGAAACATTTTCTTCACAGTCACAACAGTTTAGGTTAGTTTCCCTTCTGCTGTGCCTCTGCCTTTGCCACTCTCTCTAAAAAAAATGTAGACTGTATTAGAAGAGCTTGTATTTTCAGGAATGACTTTTTCCCTGTTTAATGTGCTTATTGCAGCCCTATAAGTAAAAATGCTGTGGACTGTTCCAATGTCACACATTTGACTTATTTTTTTAATTAACCTTCTGCAGAAAGTTCTGGAGCCACTGACTCCTCTTTTAGTTCCCTTTGAGTTGTCTTCTGTAACTGTGCTTTTTTTTTCTCTTTTTCATTAGTACTTGTTCCTCTAACTAAGGTCATTACAGGAAGTAAGGCTTGAAGTAGCAAGTGTAGGATTTTAAATTTATTTTGCYTAATTTCATTTTTCTGAACACCTTTAAGGTTGGTTCAGTGCAATCATAACTCCAAGTTGTCCCAGATGAAAAAAAGGTAACTAATTTTTATTTCTCTAATTCTCTCTCTTTTTTGAGTGACTAAAATATGGTAATTTGGTTTGTAAAGAGGACATCTGCTGGGTTTTTGTCACCTCRGATCTGCACTTTGGTTGCTAATGAGTAGAACTGCAGCACTTGCCCTTGAGAAGTGAAAACAGGCTGTAAGTGTGGAGAGGAGGTGACTGGGAAAATCTGAATAGTAAGCTCACAATCCCTTTTTCTTTAAAATAGCATGCCTATAAGTTACTTTGAGCAGCAATAATAGAGAAAAAGTTGTAAAAAACCCAAAAAAACCATAGAAAAGAAGTGGTGGAGTGTTAACTGAATTAGAGGAACCTAGGAGTGTAAACCAGTTTGAATTTCTCTCTCTTATGGTACAGAAGTTGCAAAARTTGAAGATAATGTTTCCATTACTGAGCACAGAAGGAAAGCCCTCACTAAACCTTCTTACCACAATCCAGTTAAAGCAGCCTCATGCTTCCTGAACACTTTAACAACTMAAACACACCCATTAAGACACATTCATGAAAGTCAGGGACTTTTGTTTGTTTTAATTCAATAAATACTACTTTAGTTAACAAATTCTGTCTCATGAAGAACTGTGTCCCCAGGTGATTATAACTGCCTGTGCCTGTTTTAAAGTACTTTTGGGTGAATTTAATTCTATCTAGTAGKTCCACTTAAATATAACATTTCTGTGTAAGTCTTATCAAAAGTGAACACATTTTTAATAGAAACTCTGAGTGTTGTGTTTTATCACTGCATTTGTCTGACTAATATTAAGAAAGATAAAAGTTTTACATTCCATCCCAAAGATAACAAGAGGTCACACGGCAGGCCCCACATCTACAGATTAGTTGTCTCTGAAGATCTGAGTCATGTTTTTCATATAAATCATRTGGAATGGCCCATTATGAACACCTTGTAAAACTCAAAAGGCTTTATGATTGTTAATAGCTGCTGTGGTAGTGATTTACGGGCTAATTTGAGACAAAATATGTTGCAGTATGGGCTAAGAGAATGTGTTACCTTATCTGAATAAAAAATAGTATGTTATTGGTGGTGCACTTCAGAAGCGAGTAGGATGTGTATTACCTTGTCTCTTCCAACTGGATTTAACATTTCAGCTTTTACTTATGACTTAAATCAACCTGGTTAGGGACAAAGTGTAAAATTGAATCATGCATTAATTTCTTTTCCCTGCATGTTATCCATCACTGTACTAACCTGTGAACTAAATGTAAGTTGTAACACTCGTAATCAGTCTGTAACTGCAATTTATTCAATTGAAGACCATCTTATTAGTGTAAAAATAGTTTCAAGCGACGTTTTTATAATGACTGTGATAAAACTTTGATGTATCCTAAAATGTGTGCAATGTAAGACATTTATAATAGCCCCAAGTGTAATATTAACACAGCCTTTTAATGCATGTGAAAAGAGATCAGTTAGTTTTGATTACATTACCCAATATAGGTTTGATTCTCTTTTGGAGCTAAAGCATTGCTTGCTGGTTCTAAATGTCAAAATTATTGGAATTTGAAGACAGGTAAATGAARTCCCTGTTTTTGAGATGTACTGGGCAGGTACAAAGAGGCAAAGAGGAGTTACTCAGTTCCTACATGGCCAGTGTCACTTTATCTATGCATGGATGTTGATTTCTGAAGTGTGTTGCCCACTAGAGATCTGGTGATAAATTCCAAATGATAAATTCCAAATTCCAGGAGGTAAATGGATAGATATCCTATCACCCTGTGTGGATTCTTGAATACAATATCTTTTCTTGCTTTTAATTTTAATTTGTTTTTTAAATATATTCAAATATGCCATTGTAAAGACAAGAATTTAAATTCTCAGAACAGCTGAGTGGAGCATTGATGACTGGCTTTCATAGAAAGCTTCTCCAAATGATGTGAAATGATGGGAAAGAATATTATCAAATACTTCCCCTTCAGAATTTGTCTCATAGTTGCATGCTTCTCTAGCTGTTGAAAATTTTGAAAAAATTTACAGAATTTCTGTGGAACAGTAGTTTAAGTAAATCTGTTCTATGTTAGCTGTACAAACCTCGGAGTCCCTTTGTGAGGTATTTGGAGATAGCACTGCTGAGTTGAAGCTCAGTTGTTCATCAGAAGACTGATTCTAGGATGATTATGGTAGAAAATCACTTCCCATAAACCTGGCTGTAAATCCCTTGAGTAAAACCCACTGTATGTGTTACAGGCACTCTGTCTTATCTGGTGTTGGTCACAGTACGCTGTGATGTGTAGCTGGCAAGGCATGAAGGTTAGATGAGAGACCACTTCCAGAGTTAATATTCTGCTGCCATATTGTAGGATATGTGGGTTGTCTGAATTCCATGTCAGCAGAGAAATAATTRAATTTACTTTCCCAATTAAGACCAGACTGCAGAGTAGCAATTGGCTTSTGAAAAAAGTCTAGCATTATCTAAGTTAGAAATTACTCTTGGTGGGCAGGTCTTGGCAGATAGTTGGGTATCACTGTTTTTTGGAGGGATGTGCTTCCCACACCTAGTACAGAATAGAATAAAYTCAGTGAAGCTTGTCAGAATTTCTTTTTATGTCCCTAGTTCAAAAGCTTTATATGTGCCAGTAAGAAATAACTTTGGGCTGAAACATCTTCTCCACCACTCCCAACCTCAAATCTTTGCCCAAGACATTACTGAACAATAAATGCAAARCCTGGATGATTTATTTGTGCAGAGAAAACTCCTGTGATTTTAGGATTGCTGCAAGAATCAGCTGTTACAAACCACAAAAGCATGTACATATGGTGAAGAAAGTAGCTCAAAAGTAATGTAAAATTTGATATAAATAAAATGTGTGTTTACAGGTGCRTATTACATACAAATGTGCACTATGGAATATAATAAAAAAGATGCAAGTGCTGAGACAGAAAACCATTAACATTATACTGTTTCTCAAACTCTRTAGGAAAATAGAAAGGAAATGGTGCATTTTGCAAAGAAAGATAGAGAAGTTTGTTAAAATATTTATTATCGGAATATTTGTGTGAACTTCTTACCTCCTCACCATAAAAACATAATCATTCCATAGGTTAGAAAAAACCCCAGTTTTGTCATAAGCCTGAATGTTGTCCTGGGASTGTCCAAGGCYAGGTTGGATGGAGCTTTGAGCAACTTGGTCTAGTGGAAGGTRTCTTGCCCATTGCAGGCACTTGGAACCAGATGATCTTTAAGTTYCCTTCCAACACAAACCGCTTTRTGATACTGTGGTTCCATTATAAGACAATATTTAGGAAGGCATAGCACTGTAAATGAACTATCTTTAGAATAAGTACTTAACTCAGAGTAAGGATAGATAGATCAGTTGTATCTGATCAGGTCCTATCTTTACAGAAAAATATTTAGTACCTGTAAAGTGGATCTAATAAAAAGACCAAAATTATAAAACCAAAGCAGCAAAAATGGTTACTCTTGCATTTTTTTTAAACCTTCCTCATTCCAGATTCTTGGCATAGATTGAGGTGTTATCTGGAAAGCAATTAGATTACTTGTCTTAATTAATTCATCTTTGGTATTTTTTATGTGAGCTTTATGCCACGTTTCTAGTGCATTCCATTCATTTTTTAGGAAGGCGTGTTTAGTATAATCTGTGTTTATTTTACATGTTTCCTCTGTTGGAATTCAGCCATGTAAAATAAA
The DNA here is from genome assembly GCA_902810485.1 of Alauda arvensis. Taxonomy (NCBI): domain Eukaryota; kingdom Metazoa; phylum Chordata; class Aves; order Passeriformes; family Alaudidae; genus Alauda; species Alauda arvensis. The sequence goes on from CADDXX010000033.1 coordinate 1,845,421, forward strand.
TGCTGTGTTTATTATCCTCGTTGACTGCAGTATTTCAAGGACTTTCCCTCTTGGCGGCTTCTTTCCAAGGGTTCTTTATGTCCAGACCTGTCAGACTTTACAGACTGAGATGGAAAGATGTGTGTTTGACTTGCCTCCTTTCCATGCACATTCACTTGTTTCTGGTCTAACAATGTGGAATTTGGAACRGTTTAAAAAAAAATTTCAAAAATTCAYGGAAGATCTGGAGCAAAAGGGGCAGAGGAATAAAGCTATTTGAAAAATAAATTTGCCACAAAAATACATGTGTATATATATAAAATATTTCTGTGTTGCTGAAATCAATGTGTATTATCAGGTTTTTATCAGGTACTTGTATGATGGACGAGTTCTGAAACTAAACTGCTTGTAATTAATTCTTTAAACCGGTTGTTTTATGACTGTATCATTTTCAGGAAATTATAATTTTTTTGTTGTGTATTCATGTRCTTTCCAAAGCTGGTGGAATATTTAATCAATGCCTTGAGGATCCAGAGRACCTTGAGCTTTCCTTTGTTCTGAAACAGCAGCTCAAATGTTACTGAGAGCCACAAAAACTAGAGCCAAAGAAATTAACTTCTGAAGAGAGGTGCAAGCTGAGTTAGAGCTTCTTGTATTTGTGGAACCCCAAGGACAGWGTGTTGATACAGTGTCCATTTAGCCTAAACTTGTGCTTCAAGTTTTAGGAATCTTAGGTTGCATTTATTATTTCAGGTGCTTTTACCTGGACTTAAGCATCCTAAAACAACATTTATAGTTTCAGAAGAGAATGAGATGTGAATGTTCCTTTGAATCAGATTACTTTTTTTACATACTGTTTGTAGGGGATTACATTAAATATTTGCTTTGAGAAACTGCCTTTTATTATCATAAGGCTTTGTTTGTAGTTTTACTATAAATTTTACTAAAATAGAAATAATAGCCACTTTTCTGCAGTTTGATGTTCTGTGTGCAAAAGTGAATCAGCTACATCTGAATTTACTTTTGATTAATACTGAATGATAGTCATGTAAAATACAACTACAAAATGAGATGCAGTTAGGGAAAGGATAATTTATATTAACTAAAAGTATCAGAGGAATAAGCATGCAAATTGCAACAAAACCACTGATGAAAAAGCTTCTGAGAAATCTAGAGGAKAAACAAATGGAAAGAAATTACTGAAGTTACCCCCAAAAGTCCTAATTTCTTCTTTTCTTCCCCAAAAGCCAGTCAGGTCTCAAAACAGTATTTGATTATAATATTCACATCCAGTTTTGGCACATCAGAATCTGCAGGGCAGTTGATAACTTGGAACATAGGCGAGTTTAAACTTCTAAATCAGTCTGGAACATCCTCTCAGCTCACACTGAAGAGAGAAATGCAAAGCTGAGCAACAATGAAATACTGCTCTTAATTCTGATACAGCAGGGACTGGCTTTCTTTAMARTGGTTAGGCCTGTATTTACAGCAGTGTTGAGGCAGATTTTAAGAGGTGTCTTGATAACCTTAGAAATCCAGCTCTGTTTTCTTAATGCCCATTCTAAGCCAGAGGGAGTTATGTTTCTATCTGCTTGAGAACTTACTAGAAGACCTGTCCTGCTTGTGTCCCCATATCTGAATGAATGTAGATTTTAATAAATCCAAACAACTTCTACTGGAGTTGGGGTAATTATAATTAATGTTGTACTCTACCAAGGCTGTAAGTAGGAAAAATGTTTTAAGAAAAGCTATATGATGTCAGAAGAGGACTAGTTTTAATAGGAGGGGCTTCCTGACAGTAGTTAAGAGGAATTATGGATAGTACTTCAAGGTTCCATCTTGCAGTATTCTTCCAGGTGCTCCAAAGGTTCAGTTCTTTCAGCATTTATCCCCAGAATTGTGGACTCAGCAGACCTCTGATAATCCAAGATTTAAGAGGCCTTGCTTAAGTCCACTTGATACCTTGTGCCTGAAGTTGTCCAAGCATTAGGCATTGTTGGTTGCCAGAAAAATCAGTGTAACCTGAGAATGCTCAACAGGTAATGTGCTGAAATGCCATGAAAGTCTGGCATAGTTTGGCTTCATATTTCCTAGAGAGATGTGGCATTTTAAAATGAAAAAARCCCAACCTTCAACCCAGTCTATTTGACAGTGTGTGACAAGATTGCAGTGGGCCATAATAAGTATACCAGCTTATAGGAGACAGYTTGGATTTATTAAGGGTTATTTTACAATCAATCTCTGATGCTTTAGTATGATGAAATCCAAATTTAAATTCCATTTATCAAACCTACTAAAATAAACTAAAGGGAAATAGCCACGTTAAGGAATTGCTTTCCCTAACCTTAATTTGGAGATTGCTATTTCCTTGACAAAGTGCTGCACCTGGCWAGAAAGTTAAATCAGTATTTGATAGATGTAGCCCGTTTGAAGGTGTTAATGAACAATTTGAAATTATGGTTGTTATTTACTTTATGGAAAACCTTTTTAGAAGATATGATTTACACCAGCAACGAGCTTTTTGGTGCAGTACAAGAATCTAGAACTAGAGGCTAGAAACCAGAGTTTAGACTAGAGAAAGTTCATTTAAAAGTCATATTTCCCATATAARTTACATGCAGTTGTGCAAACATGTCAAAGTTTGGTAAATTAAATTTGTTTAATGTAAACAATCTTTGACCAAAATAATAGCATAGCTTCTGAAAAAAAGACACAATGCTCCCACTTTCATAACGTTTGTATAAATCAATGCAAGGAAGAACTCAACTGTAACTGTATGGAGAGTAATGATTTATTAGATCCAAGTCCACAAAGAAAACTCATAAATGTGTTTTAATTCCTTTAATTGTTCTGTGCTCTGGAGACAGTGCTAAGACACAAAACCATTCTTTTTCTCTGGTTGAAATTGCTTCAATGCCAGAGCTCTAATAGATGCTATTGGAATTACCTGCTTAAATAATAATTAGTGCAGGTGATGGCTAGAAAAGTGGAAACAAATTTACTAGTAGCTATGTTTTTCAGGTACAGCAAAAAGCAGTGTCATTTTACTTTGTAAAAGGCATRTYTTCARTGTGAGGAGGCACCTACAGTTGTGGCATCAATAAAGATTATTTTAGGATAAATCAGTRTGCCAARTARGAGCTGTATAGAAACTGAAGTGGTCATTACTTTCCAAACAAATTTAACATTTAAKGTGTTGACCAGGGAAGAAGCTGAAATTTGCATGTAGGCCTAGAACTAATCCAAATTTTTGGCTTTTTTAATCCAAATTTTTGAGCAAGATTGCCAAAAATTACAGGCTTTTGGCCAAGTCCCATGAAGCACTGTTTATTATGGCCCTAACCTAGAACACTACCATGGCATATTGTAAATAGTTCTTTTATGTTTCCAAAAGTTAACCTTGTCCTGATTTCCTGGTTGTTGGAATGATGGCTTTTCAAGAAGCTGAGGTGGATTAGTGAAACTTTGATATTGTTGTGGAATTGAGGAAGAATTCTTCATATCAACCTGGTTCAAAATATGGGCCTTTCCAAAAACGGGGGGCTCTTTCCAAAGAAGTCTGTGCAGAGTAACATTTCGCCAAGGGGCTGCCAAGGGGATTAAAGGTCGGTACACACCAGTAATGAGTCTAATCTAATCTCTGCAAGAAATAGGATTTGCAGCTAAAACTGGAACATTTAATTRCATTTTGAATTATGCAGATTCAGGAGATGTATTTTCCCATGAACTRGGGAGGTTGGGAAGGGGCTGTAAAGTGAAAAACCTGATGGAGTTTGTTGCTGCTGGTGTGAGGATCAACCACTCGAATGTCTGAGGCATCAGTACTCTCACAGACATATGATCTAAAATATTTGCACTGAATGTTTCAGGATTTTTCAAAGCAGGAAAGGGAGTATAAATTCGCCCTCCCTCAAAGCAATGTTAAAACTCACCATTACAGTCCCATTATTAGTTAATGAGTCATTTATCTGCAAACCTGTGCATAACTGGGACACGGGGCCTCCRGTTTATCAGCAGCTGAAATGGCTAACTGGTATGTATTGAAGCATGCAGAACTGTGTGGGCTCAAAGTCAGTTTTTGTGTCCTCATTTATAGGTCAAATGGCATGCAGCTGTACTTGTTTTGCAGTTCCAACTACCACTTGCGTGTAGATTCTCTGGAGAGAGCTTTGGTTTAAATGGAAGAGAGAATGCAGCTCYGTTGTTGACACTGGGGTAGCTGTCAGGGACGTTTTGCCTTCCACAGAGGTCATAACTTGTCACTGAATCCCATTGTTGGCAAAAAAGGGTCTGGTTTTCACAGCATTGCTATTTGTTTTTGATTTGGTCTCCTCCTGAGTGCACAGATTATAGGCCAGTAAACCTCTCTTTCACTGACTAGTATGGGAAGTTCCAGCCTCTCATAAACCTTAAATAAGTCTTAACTCCAGAATGCTGCCTTTTGGAGATTGAATTTCTCAATGTTTTGCTGTGTTTTTAGCCCAAGGGTGCTGTTGACAGAAAGCAGTGCTTTTATTCCCTGATTGCTGTCTTTCTTTATAATTTTTTTTTGTATGTTGCATTTTTCTGCATTTGTGGAGGTATCTGTGTTTGAAAAAGGATTACATTAGTCAAAACTTSAGACAGATAATTTGCCCTCTTTCCTTACTGACTGACAGAAGCCTACACTGCACATAATCTTTTGAAAAAATATGGCCCTTTTGCTGCCTATTGGAAATTTCTGAATCAGAAGATTTAACCTCCTTAAACATCTAATTAAAAAGCTGTTGGTTTTTGACAGTGGCAGCCAGYAGTGGTATGAGCTGCCTGACATTGATTTTTAATTTTTTTTGTAATAAACAGATCATTTTCCCCTATATTTCCCTTTTTTGTGGTAATTTATAGTCTTTACAGCGGTGAAGGCAAAAATGAGACTTGCYTAAATAGTTGCCTGGAAGGCAAAAGAGAAATCATAGCTTTCAACCTGAATTTCAAACACTAAAACAGTAATTTTGRAGAAGCAAACTTAAGCAGACCACCAGTGTTCTATTGAAAATTTTCTGTAACCTAGCTCTATCAAAAGCACAGCACATCTGTGTGGCTTTCTAGTACTCGAAGAGAATCTTTCAAATATCTCTTAAATACTCTGAGGAAAGAGTTATCAAATTTGAGCATATTTCAGTCAGATGTAAAACTATACTGAGTGCARAGTACTRGAGCTGCCTCTCAGTGCAGATGCTTGTGTCACACRTTATTTTTCTCCAGGAAGAGCKTCCAGAATTTTCACAAATCTCTGTCRTTTGTTCCTCTGTCCCAATGTGAATCTGTAATGCAAACCTGTCTTGGACATCCTGGAGAGCTRCTTCCTAAAWCTTCAGCTGAGAAAGCAYTGAAGCAGGGGTGCATTCTGCACCCCAGTCAGGAGAATCTTTGTCCTGCAGTAGYTCACAAGTTCGCAGGTAAAGTTAAAAGTTACGTGCTGCTTCTCTCATGGAGAAAGCTCTGTTTGTCTCCCATGGAAACCTTTCCTGAGATTTCCTAGTTGTCAGGGATGGGTTCAGAGTTCATAGAGCTTTTTATTGTGCCCTTTTTGAGGGMTAGAGGCTGATTTGCAGCACTATTTAAAGCAAAGATGCCAAATGAAAGTTCTTCATTTTAAGTTTGTGCTTACACAAAGCTTCTTTGTGGTTTTTTAGGCCTGTCAGACTTGTCAGGCGTGGTAAGAAAAAGTATATTGTTTCCAGCACTTGGATTCCTTTCCTTCTGACATCTGCCACTCTGTAAAGATGATAAATTCCTGCCTCATTAGCCAGGGGTGTGGGATTACAGGCTGACAACACATTAATCACCAGCTTCTGTGGCAGGCTGACTAGCAATAGGCATTGTTAACAAAACTTTTCTAATATGTCACTCTTCTCTATGACAGCCTGTAATCAATCATCTTGATTGACAGTGCTGATAGATTACACTATTTATACTTTGTGTAATGAAAGATAGCGTTTCCACCTACTGTCATTTCTAGGCTAGCATTGGAGGATCACTGAATAGMAACAAACACAACAAAAACCCCAGGCCTCAGCTCGGCATTGTGAAGTTCAGTCAGACAGCCTTGTAGGTCCTTTGTGGTGGCTTTCAGATGACGTGTATTGTTGGGGAACCTGGTAAGCACTTGCCTTTAAGTAACCCTTGAACTGAGCGTTTCTTTGCTGACTTTGTTGCAATAAACTGCCGGGTCAAGTTCAGGCAGGTAGGAGACCGTGTTAATCATGTGGTGGCTGTTGCTCCTTTCCCCATCCTGTCTGTCTTCTCCTGCTGACAGCCCTCCGCCCCCAGCCCCAACCAAGATGAGAGGTGATTTAGATGCTGATAAAGTAYGTGTGTTTCATGATTTAGAAGGCAAAATTATACGTGTTTCCCGTAATTGTATGGTGCAGGGAAAGTAAACAYAGAGAGGAAGTGTTAAGCCAACTTGCCAAGACAGCAGAATCTGTGTTGGAGCTTGTTTGGCTCTTGAAATGTAGGAAATTAGAAACAATATCAGGATTAAAGTGCATAAGCAAATTAATGTCTTGTTTTGGTTTTGATATAGCTGTTTCTGGTTCTAGAATCACTTGATTATTACCTTTRTATCTTCTTTGTTTCCTGAAGTTACTTCATTGGCTGTAGTGGAAGATAGAACATTGATTATAACAGGACAGAAGTTCCTTGTAGCAGATATCGGTTAAAATGGATTTTATTTATTTTTTTTTACAATTTAGTCTTACAGATTCATGTTAATTAATTGCAAATAAATGCTGCCTTTATGCTATTATAGTGGCTCAGATATCATTATGTCTTCATTTCTATATGAATTCTGAGAATTTTCTTAATGTACCTTATTGATATAATAATTTCTCTCTCTCTCTCTCTTTTTCCCTGTAAGTATTTGTGCCTTTTTTTTTTTCTCATTGGAAAGGTTCATGTGCTAAGTCACAATAAGAAACTTAAAATTCAACCTTTGGAAAGTAGGAAATATGAGTCGGAGACTAAATTATTGTCCTTGGGAACTGAGCTAAATTTAGGCACTTGGACAGGAACAAGGGTGGAGAAGATCGTCTAAACTTTAATCTCCCTGAGAAGGGTTTCATTGTGAGGCCACAATGATTAATGAGAAACCTGACCATCTGATTAAACCCCTCTGTGTCACAGGACATGATTAGTAGGTGACAGAGACTGTAACAGTATCCAGCCAAGCCTTGTTTCTTTCACAGCTCRGGCTGTTGTATGATTAATGTCCCCACGGGCTATCTCCAGGTCAGGCAGGGATAACCTGTCAGAACAGGTGGAAGTGACAAATTCTGCAGAAACTCCTYTTGCAAAAGAGGCAGCGCGCAAGAATGGATGAATGGGGAGGATTCCAGATGGGCTGGTTGACCTTTCTGTACTCYGAGCAGACACCGAGAGCATCATGGGAATGAAACATAGTAAGTAGCAAAAAACTGCAGATGTTCCAGAGTTATTGAAGAATTACAGCATTGCCAAGCTGGGCTGGTAAAATGCACAACACGTCATATTATCACCACTGGTTTACACTCTCTGATATGCTGGGGGAGACTGTAGATCTGGTGTGTGTGTGTGTGGACTAGATAAAATACCACACACTGTGTTTTATGGCAAGAGGGGAAGATTCTTTGCTTCAGCACAGATAAGGCTTGATAGAGTTGATGCTTTAGTACAGCRTTTTCCTGTGCCAGTATATATAATCTATCTCATTCTCATCAATACTGCTCCATTTAGGGCAAGACAATCTTGGAAGTTAAAATGGTTTATAAAAATCCTCATTCGTTTTTATTAGGTGGCGGTTATCTAGTAAGGTATTTTATGTCTTCCAGAGTACTTTCACCTCTTAGGTCATAGGTTCAAATCCCCAGCTTAAGTATCCTGCCACGCTCCACCTTCAACATCACACAGCACAGAATTAGCAAGAGGATTGCTAAAGTATCATCTTTCAGATAAATAGGCCTTTTCATTTAATCATAGGAATGGTATAAAATATCTTTGCAGCACTACACAGAGAAGAGAATGCAAGGACCACGGTCCTTATGGAATTCCCTCAGCAGGCAGCTGATTTAAAAAAAAACCCTGAAAGTTAAACCAGAGAAATAAGCCAGATGAAGGAGCTACTTCTGTGCAAATCTTTCTGCTGTTATACCATTGCTATTGGTGTTTGRTACCATTTTTAGCCATTTATAATGTTGCTTTTTTCAACTTCTTTTTTAGTGCGTGCATTTCCTCAGTTTAGTTATAAAAAGTCAGTTTTCTTTTGCATRTGAATTTTTTTCTCGTCTTTGTGTATCTTTGAGAAGAATGGCTTCTTTTCCCTTTACAGAAGGAAAAGAACCAGCCCTAGTTAAGTCATTGTGCTCCAGCATTAGACTTTACATATAATTGAACTTTRGTTTGCATTTTCACCATTTTAAAGSSAGCCATTCTGAATACAGGCTCTCATTTCTGTGGTTCTAAGACCAATTTTTTGTTCTTTGCTACTATTTAAACTGTCAGATCCAGCTTTGGGTATGGTAAATGCCATGCTCCCTTGAGCAAATCAGCTGCCATATGCTATAATTTACACTCCCTGAATCTTTATTGGCTAGGCAAAAGGTCATTTTTCAGAGTGGTTTTCCCAATATAGAATKAATAGGAGAAACGGACACACTTCAGTGGACCAGTGACTGGAGATGGGAAAGCTCCTCTSTTTGCATGGTCACAGAGTGGCAAATACAGAGAATATAGGTAATAAGCCCTAGAAGCTACAGAGGGAATGAACCAAAATCTCTCACTTGAACACTATAGATTTTGAAGTCCAATTCTATTAGTTATCTTCTATTTTTGTTAAAAAAAAAGTCCAAAAATGCACAAAAATGTTGTAGCATAAAGATTTTAATAGCAATTTCAAGCACTATCTCTTTACTTCGTTCCAACAGAAGTGATAGAGTTTGATAAATTGTGACAACTTCTCTTGTAARTAGTTTGCCTGGCTATTGTTTGTTTCAAACTTTGCTATCAGTTTTTCAAACTCTTGTCATTGTAGATGCTTTCCTGTAGTTTGATCAGTAAATCAGAAAGGATGGCTGGATATGAATTGCTTGTCTGATACAAGAGGAGACAAGACTGATTTTTTTAACCCTCTGTGCAATCCTTGRGGGAAATCAAAGCAAGAAAAATGCATAGAATTTTGCTAGGAGTAGTTAATGAAGGGCATGTTAATTTTAGGGATAATCTGCTAATCCAGAAGCAGAAAAGCAGTATCATGGTGGAATATTCCAGTGTGATCACATTAGCCACTTAGGTAATTTGTCCCAGTGCCTGAAGCACTCTACCTGAATTTAGMATTACCTTAATGAATATTAGTAGTAGGGAGGTGCGGGGGTGCATCTGTTGTATTTTCTAATACCCTCAGGTGTGTTTCTGTTGTTATCATCAACACTAATGAAAGCTTAATATCTGTTTCCATAGAGTGGGTTCYCTGTAATCCCACACCTGAGTTCTAGCTGAGTTCCTGCTGTGCAAGATGACATGGAGATACTTTTAATGCATCTCCGCTCACCCTTTAAATTACTCGATAACGATCCGGACAGTTTCTCTTGTCGTGAGGATGGGCTTGTCCCTCTGCTCTTTGCCAGGTTAGGAGGTGCCAATTGTCAGCCTTTGAACATGGGCACAGAAATGGCCATTAAGTTTTGTACTCTGGAGTTTCATCTGGGGTAGAGGGGATCATCTGTTTGTTACAGGTAAATCTAAAAATCTTACTTTGGGCATTCCTGAATGCCCAAGTACTGTACCATGACTATATTTCCTTATGTTAGGAGTACTTTTTAATGTATGGTGCATTTATAGTATAAATGCTGCTATGCTTCATTTCTACTTGAAACAGTGCTTTGCTAATAATTATATATAATTTTTCTTGTCATGATCTATTATGTAATTCAGCTGGGGACTGTGAGAATTACATGGAGAATCTTTCTAATACTGTGCCAGCTACCCAACCACTTCTCTACCAGTTTTTCAAAGACCATGGGGCAATATGCCAATAATGAGCTTAGAAAGTATGTATGAAGCTCCTGATAATGTGATGTGATTTTTTTTCCTACTTTTGCTCTTCTTTTCATCTTAATTAGTCCCAGTAGAAAAGATTGATTTTTTTTTTYCCTCTCTTTTAAAGCCTTGTAGCTAACATCTGTTGGTATTCCTGGGGTCATTCTTGCTCTGTCCTATGTTTGACATTTCTTGTAAAAGAAGAGGAATTTGTTCATATTGACATTAGCTGCCTTGGTATCTCTCAGTGGTGCAGATGGCCTGTGAATAAAGACATCAAGCTAATAGGCAAGATGACAAGCCTTGATAGCACTGGTGCTCCTCATGCTGAAGTGGCAGGGCAGCATAGATTGCTTTTGCTGCGGAGATGCTTGGTCTGCTGGCACTAAAGCATATGGAATTAGTTAAAAATGCAGTGGGATCCTGGGAAAAGGATTGTACCTTGAAAATCCCTGGCTGGCTGTAACAGTTTCTTCTTTTCAATGCAGCATTTCCTTGAGGGGCAAAAATTACAGAAAAATGTGTGCATGTGGAAGGAAGATCCCTAATTYACTCTAGATATTTAGAGATTGTTGCTGTTTAATGCATCAGAATAAAGCATTATTGAGAGTGTTCTTTGTTACATTGTTTACTTGTGTGATGCTCTTAGAAGTAAACAACAAGCTTCTTGTGTGAAAAGATGGACAAAATAAAAAATCTAAATCTAAATGAACATGTGTAGGATGCATTGTAAGTGCACATTAAATATTATTGTGTGAGTGTTTGGGAAAATGTCATAGAGCCCCAAATATGGAGAAYTGGTTTCTTCCATGGTGAACATTTATCCTGTGGAGAAGGCACACTGGAAAACTTGGCATTTTCAAGTCAGCTGATTACTTCATGTGGTAGAATAGAAAGAAAAGCCAGATAYTTAARGTCTAACAAGCAAAGCACAAAAARAAAAAAGATAATTAAGCTCTCAAGAAGCAGAGAATAAGTTGCTATATTTTTAACAGAGTTAGTTGGTAGAGCTAGAGGCTTGGGGATCCTATGTCTCATATAGTGTGTAGGGCCTTTTCCCAGGGCTTATTTGGGATAAAATACAGCTTTAGGATAGTTCAGAGAAATCAAAGGGATCTTACCTTATTGGTATAGGCGCCAAATTCGGGCTTCCTAAAGCCAGCTTTTACTAAGATTGACCTTAAATAGTATCGTGGTATTAAAACTGAAAAATGGGGAAAAGCAGGAACAGAACTTTTACCTCCCCTTTCTTGTATTTAAAATAAAGTTATTCCAATTAGAAAGACATTTCCTCTTCCTCAGCCAGATGTGRCACACCAACACTGAAGAGTTAGCAAGCTCTTCTTTAATAATCTTGGTTGAAATATTTCCGCTTCATCAAAGGCAGAAAACAAATGTACAAATCAAACCAGATTTTATTTTGAAATTGAGTTGAGTTCCCACAGTCTAGGGTATGTAATTATAAATAACAAATAAGAAAAAAAAAGGGGGGGGGGCACAAAAAGTGACGGTCACATAGAAGTGTTTTTGGGATATACTTCAACCACATTAAAAAGCCAGTATTTTCTTCAATTTGTATCTCTTGGCGTATCACATTTGGGTTTACTGAAAACTCTGTCAGCAATGCAATCAAGAAGTATCATGTCTATTGTTGCAGTGTGTTTGCATCTAATGTAGCTAGATGCAAACRTTGTGTTCTTGTCTTCCAGGACTGGAGTCCTCTCTTCTTACTTGCTTTGGACAATGTTTCTGAACTTCCCAAGATGAGAAGTGATTTCAACTACTCTAATAAGAGATTTTCACAGGTGTATTTGCTACTTAATGAGGCTTGAAGATAAACACATGTTTGTATGAGTGAGGGTTTTGGAGATTTTGTATCTGTAATGCATAATGCTTAATCTCAGCAATATTGTATTTCTCCTCTGCCTGCTCCCCTCATCTCAACTTCAGGAATTCATTATGGGGCAGCCACAAAATAACTTTTGTGTGAAGATCCCAGGATCTTTCAAAATGCATTAATTAAGCTTCTTTGAAAGAGGGGAGAACTTTACAGATCACATTTGCACAGCTTGTAGAGATGATATACATACATTACATGCATGAAGTGACAAGTGAGCGAAAGGTTCAAGCTGACAAATTTTCAAAAGGTTCAGATTTGAAGTCACAGAAAAACGTGTTTCAAAAGGTGAAAATTCAAAGACCTACCTGGTAATCACAATAGGTTTGTRAAAGCAGAAGGTCACACAAGTGAGCTTGGCAGTTGGCATTCCTTCTGGGAGAAGTGTGTGAAGCTTTGCATGCAAAGATTTTAATGCACAGAGTTGGTTCAGGATGGTGCAAATCCAGGGATATTGGCAGAAGTGGTGTCTTATTCTATATGTGTCAGATGTTAAGCCATCTATTACACTTGAACGACAGCCAAGACTAAGGGTTSTGAGTGTTCAGCTTACTGAATTCAAGGATGGGTTTTGGATAAATGATTTTTTGCATCCAGACCTTTTAGCAGCTCAATTACTCCACTTTATCGACAGCTAGAGTTGCTCTTTAGTTTCTTTTTCAGACCTGTTGCCCTTTAAAACCTGCTGAGATCATTTTTCTTTCTTGTCATCTTCTGGTGTCCCTTCCAATCGCTTGATATTGTGCACAACATAGGCACCATCAATGGAGGGCCCTGCTTCAGTCCTTCTGAAACTGAAGGACTTTTTCACAGATTTCACTCTTTGTGTTCCTTGCTCTATTAACAGCAGCAGTGAAGGTAGATCTAATTGAACTATTAGGGCRTCAACTTGTGTTCTTTTCTGGTGGTTTTGTTTGTGGGTGGCCGATTTCATTATTAGCACTTTATTCATACCTGTTTTATTTGATATACTGTGAAGCCACATGATTTTAATAGGGGAACTGAGTTGTTCACGCCTGTATCTCAGAAGTTGTGCTGATGGATGAGAAAACACTGATTATGGTTGATTTTTAGAGTATTATTTACCTTGTAAGTCCAAMCTTCACTTGGAAAAGAACTGTGTTCAGAGAGAGAATGGAAAGATCTCTTTCCCTAGAAAAGAGTTTTACAGTCCAAGGGGAAAGTTGTGCCTTATCTCTTAGAGATCTCAACACAGAAGAAAGTCTGCCATAGTCAATAGATAGAGTTTTACATTTGCTTCTTCCTACTTCATTTTGTTAGGAGGTTGTTGCTGTGTTTTAGTGGGATTTGTAAGAATTTTTAGAAAGCTGTATTTTCCCCAAAAGTAGCTGTGTAGATTTTTCACAACTTGTCTTTATTTGGATAAGGAAACRTGGTGCAGTTTTAGTTAAGAGGAGATTTATCTGGCACAAATCTTTGCATGCTCTTTGTTTATTGATTATGATCTACTTGCAAGTAATACAAGTGTCAGGTCCTCTCAGCTGAAGTCACTTGAAATATATATTGGGTGTTTGTAAGGCTTTAAATCTAGTTGAAAGAATTGGGAGGCAGCGTGAAAAGCCTTAAGCATAACTGCTTCAAATAACAAATCTGTTTGTATTGCTAAATGAGTTGCTGATATGGACACAGCCTGTGTGTCACATTCTGGATGGTCGGGGTCTATTAAGTTATCAGCCTTTTCTGGTTACTGAGAATTGTCTCATTTGTTTCAGACAATTGTCTCATAACCCTGACTGTTATTTGCAAGTAAAGTTTCATTTTCTTTTTMGCAGAGTCCTTTGAAATAATTAAAACTAGCACTCTGATCTAGGAAGCATTGGACAGTTGTTTTCCTGAGGATGTTCTCAGGAATTAGTGTCYCAAATGGTAAACATCGATTGAGAGGTGTGGCACTTTRTGATAACCTTTAAAATGCCTAATAAATTGTGATCCTCTGCCTAGTGATAAATAGTGATAAATAATTTTTCCCTTCAGGTGTTCTTATTAAAATAAAAAAGTCTCCTAAAGGTTTGAGTTAGATTCTGACTTACTATGTGATTGTTRTACTGAATATCTGTATTTTTTAACAATAATTAATGGCAGCATAACACAGAAAAAATTATGGTGTTGTGAACATGAAAAATGCTGTACTTAGTAAAGAATATACCATTTAATTCAGGTCTTGGGTTGATTTTCTGGTCTACAAGGTTACTTCCACATGAAATACATCAAGACTGTAAATAACCTAAGATACATGAGATGCAGATGCTTGTCAGGAGGCTAAAGATACGATATTTCATTTGTAAAATGCACTCTACTGTTCCTTAAATGCCCTATTCATTAAGTATCTCTGTGGCCCAAGACAATGTTCAGAACTAATCACAGAATGAATAAGGGTTGGGAGGGGACTACAGTGGGGTCATCAGGTCCAACCTTCCTGCTCAAGCAGGGTCRTTCTAGAGCCCAYGGCACAGGATTATGTCCTGGCAGTTCTTGGGTATCTCCAGTGAGGGAGACTCAGCCTCTCTGGGAAAAATGGCCAGAAGACCAAGGCWGTGTGCCTTGAGCATGATGCACTATAAGCAAACATTAGTTTTGAGACTCTTTTGAAGCACACAGCTTTTGCTGGTAGCAACCACAATAAAAACATAAATTTAGTGCAAAGGAATGAGACTCAGTGCTTTTGAAGCGAAGGATGTGCAGTCCTGAGTATGACCAAATAGCTGGTGTTTGTGCTTCCCTACTCTCACCACTGCTGTCCTACTGAACTCTCCACCATTACCAAGTATTTCTCTACTCACCATTTTCTCCTAAACATTGGAGATGTTACACCTGGCTTTTTTTTTTTTTTTTTTTTTT